>JAVTVX010000035.1:7900000-8205000 GCA_033439265.1 Dillenia suffruticosa | reverse complement strand
ATGCTTTTTGTCGATTGGGAGATTGGATTTGAGTTCTCTTCTGGTGCATCGAGCCCACGCGTGTTGTGATCAAACCCTTTGTTTTCCATATAACCCCATGCTTACAACCTACTAAAACCATTCTTTCAACCATTTCTAGTCGTTCCAAAAATAAGATTTACTATTTGTAAGTTTATTCGTGTTTAAGAGAGTTATATATATATATATATATATATATATATATATATATATATATTCAAATCATAAATAAGAATCAAACTTTGAACCCTTTATCTCTTTAATTACAATTTATTTATTTAATTAAAAGTTTGGAATTTTACTTTTAGAAATAGAAAAAAAAGATTTGAAAGAGTCAATTTTTTAATGAGTTTTATGATATTCGAATCGAATTAATCGAATGAACTTGAATATTGATTGATTTAGTACAAAAAAAATCATAAATAAGATTTTCACTTATTTTATTTTGGAAACGCTTCCAAATCAATAATTAGTTTATATTTGGTTAAATCTAAGAACGAGAATTAATTTTCTTAATTTTCAAAAGGAAAGTGACGTATTATTTAGAAAAAAAGGAAATATGTCATGTTTAATTATTCTAAAATGTGACAAAGATCGATTAAAATAAAATTCTAAAAAGTGACAATTCCCACCATTCTAAAATTAACGAATCTACACTTTTGCAATGTTATGGAACAATTTCACTAAATTTATTTTGCATAATTTATAAATTTTTTAGATTTATAAAATATTTTAAAAATTTATAAGTTCTTATATTATATATTTAAGATAAATTATAAAAGTATTTAGATAGAAAAGATAAAGTAACTTAAGAGATATTCTATCCATGGATAATATTGTTATATTTAAAGAGAATGAGTTTTTATAATTTTTTGATATTGAATGATTAAAAATGATAAAGTAATATTAATATCGGGTAAATAGTTATTCATCGATATAAAAAGAGTAAATGTTAGATAATAAAATATTAATGAGGTCATTTAGTCAATTTATAGATTAAGATAAAAATAATTTATAAGTTATATAAAAATGTTAGGAGGAAATTACTTTTTTAAACAGTTTAAAGTTCTAAATATCTTATTTTTAAAATTTATAATTTTTTTAAAAAGTTTATCAAACAAATTTTTAATTTTATAGTTTTTTAATATAATGAAAGATATTTTGAAAAGTTTATAAGTTTTGCTAAAATCATATTTTACATAAAAAAAAAAACTTGAATTTGTAAATTTTTGGCTATTTTTTTTCTTTTTAAAACACAATTTCAAAATTTTATCTCAAATTTTTTGTTGTACATATGTTTTTTGAAGGGAAAATCGAAAATTTAATCTCCCAGAAAAACTCTCTCTCCATAATTTCTTGAATTTAATTTATTATTATTATTATTATTATTTATGTCCTCGGTGTGTGTGTGAGACGTGTTTTTTTTTGATTTTGTAAAAATAACAACACAACGTATATGTGCTGTGGACTTGGTGATGTAAGTCAATCCACCGGCGGCGTCATTTTCTCCACGCGGTGAAGAATCGCGGTTTTCTGCTGGGAATGGCATTATCATAATTAAACGTAAAACACAGGGCAATGTCTTAAAACATAAACCGTCCCCCCCGGGTGGAATTAGGAAAAAAGGTAAAACTGAACCTTCGTCGGAAGGTGTTTCTCAACTCCTCCCCTCCCTTGATTTAACTCGATCAATCCTGGCCGGCCCCATCTCCTCTCTCTCTCCCGACCGCGCTCCTGTCATTTTCTCTTTCTAAAAAAGTCAGTCTCTCTTTCTCTCTCCCGGTATAGAGGTAAGAATTTCAATTTACTGTACATATATATACATGAGGATTCGTATAAGTTTGTTTCTTAAACCTCCTCCTCTGAGAATAATTTAGAGAGAGAGAGAGAGAGAGAGAGAATGGATTCACCGACGTCGGGGACGACGGAGACGTCTACGACAAGGATCGTGGCACGATCGTCGATGATGGACTCGTTTCGCAGCTGTGGACTCTACGGACTGAGAATTGATAAAGAAGAACTCAAGCGCAAAATCTCCATGCCTCAGTATCTTCGTGTCGCTATTCGTGAAGCTATTCGGGCTCGCGATCTCTCATATGCCGGATATGGTGATGTTAATGGTGGTGGTGGTGTTCAGCCTCCGGAGGCGCCCATGGTTGTCTTCGTTAATTCCAAGAGCGGTGGACGTCACGGTCCAGAACTGAAGCACAGGTTACAGGAATTAATGAGCGAAGAACAGGTTTGAATTGAATTCATCTCTCTCTCTCTCTCGCGATTTAGGGTTAATTTTTGAAGTGTTTTGGACTGTTAAACAGTTGGGGGGTTTTATTTCAAGTCTACTTATGAAGTGGTTGGTTTAATTAGTTGCTTATTAATTACATCATTTATTATTTGAATTTTGTAAAAAAATTTCAAAATTTTGATAATTTTCATAGGTCAGGTGAGTTTTAATTTAGTAAAACCGAACTGGGCTTTTGGCAGAGTTGTATGGTGTGGTCTAATTTGTTTTTGTGCGCGTGAGTGAGAAGATGATTTGAAGATTTTGATGCCTTAGCATACAATACTAGTGTACGCGATATCAAGTCTAGTATAACGTGAAGCTCTTTGATGCTTTCCAACCCTCCTTTTATTCTCTAGCATATTTTGTACCGCCTATCTACTGGGTGTACCCACCCTTTGCTGTATGAGAGAGATTGGTTGCAATAGTATCCATATAATTGACCATTCAAGAACGAGGAAAGAGAAAATGGGAGAAGAAGGAGATACTTCTATCGTGGTCTAAATAGGTCGTCCCTTGTCCAAGGCATGGTCCCATTGAGTTAAACTCGGGGATATGGAACTCTGGGGTCTAGGACTTAAGACCCAGTTTATGAGTTAGTTTCTGATGGCACCATATAGAGATGGCACCATATAGAGAGTAGTATGTTAGGTGACAATTCTTCTCACAAGAAGGGTGGTACACCTTTATTTGTCAAGGAGCAATTCAACTAACAATTTTGAAGGACAAAACTTGATGATTGAAGGTGCACAATAAGTGAATTGTGTTGTTCTGCTGAAAATCCAGAACTTTGAATGTCTCCGTAAGTGTCAATAATGGAACAGTTAAGAGGATGATGGAATTATTACAGAAATTCTACAACTTAAGGTTTTTCATTGAGGCTAACAGTGGACCCCTGGTACAGTTCATGGTTTTTCATCACACAGTTCAATTTCATGTTCCATTTGTCGTGCCACCATCCACCTTCATAGTGTTTGCTGATATAATATGTACATTCTTTATCGTACTTGATCAGATGTGCCATACATTTTCAAAAAACCATTGGCTACACTAAAGTGGCATGATGCCATATAAAATTTATATCTGTCACTTTAAATGATGCTTGTGTAGGACATTGTATTAACTATTGATACCATCCAATATGCATCTCATGCGATCTCTCATTCTTGGCTGGTGATTTATCATTTTGTTTTCAGAATACTTCCTTCCTCTTTCTTAGCTTTTATTCCCACCTCTCCCTGTGTTTCTGTGATTTTGTTTGCGTGTTTTTTCTTGAGTGTGTATCTGGATACAGGATGTTATTTGTTATTATTTTGCTGTTTAATCATATCATGCCTCACATTTCTCCTTGCTTTGTTTGAATGCCTAAATTATTCCTATTTTTTGTGAACAATTAAATAGACAATAAAGAAAGAGAAAAAAGTTCAAAAATTATTTTTCACACATATTTTGGACAAAAGAAAGAAGCTGCAAGAAAGACGGAAAGAGAACAGGGAAACTGTGTCATCAGAAAGTTTGAAATAGTGAGCGGCTTTCTGTTAGATGGTCCTTTCTCTACAAAGATGGCTTGCAGTAGCAGATAGTTCTATTTGTTTAGTGACATTATCTCATCTTGTTGGTTATATTGTTACAATAATCTTTACAAAATTGCAGTTCCATGAATTTTAGTATGTGGTACATACTTGTGAGATTAAATCACAGTTATCATCCTTATCATAGTGATTACTGGTAAAATAATTTTGATATATTCCCAATGCAGGTTTTTGACCTCTCCAGTGTGAGGCCTCATGAGTTTTTTGAGTATGGATTGGGCTGCCTAGAGAAGTTGGCTGCTCTTGGTGATATCTGTGCAAAGGAGACACGTGAAAAGCTGAGGATTGTGGTATGTTTATGCAGATATATTTGTTTTATTTAAATATTCACTTCTGCTTTAAAACTGATAGTGCATTATTCTTTCTTTCATCTTGCACTTTGCAATACACTCTTTGATCCTGCTGTAATGTTTAGGTTGCTGGAGGTGATGGTACTGTTGGGTGGGTCCTTGGGTGTCTAGCGGAACTTAATAAGCAAGGTCGGGAGCCTATTCCTCCAACTGGAATCATTCCACTTGGCACTGGAAATGACCTGTCCAGGAGCTTTGGTTGGGTAAGCCTCTGTCCCCTGATTAGCCTTTTGGATTTACTTATGGTCCACCTTATCTATTACTCCTGCTTAACTTTATGGATTTACTTATGGTCCACCTTATCAGTTACCCTTAATCCTCTCCTTAGGGTGGTTCATTTAAATATAGGAGATTTAGTAAAACATAGAGGTAGACCATTGAAAACTTGAATGCAAGTTATCCGTAAAGACATGGAAGTTAAGGGTTTAGAAGAGAAAATGGTTTTAGATAGAAATGGATGGCGTACTAGAATCCGCACAAATTAAACCAATATATTTAAGATATTTATCTATTGACTTATATATTTATTTATTTTTATTCTATTTTTCTCTTATTTTATTTTCTTTATTTTATTTTTCTTTTTATTTATCTATATATATATATTTTATTCTTATTTTTCTCTTTTTTCTATTTTTTATAAATTTGTCTCTCAGATGGTCGAGTCCAAATTTTGGGAATAAGGTTCAGTTTGTTGTTGTTGTAGGGTGGTTCATTTCCTTTTGCATGGAAATCAGCTGTCAAAAGATCTCTGCACAGGGCAATGAAAGGACCAATTTGTCGTCTCGATAGGTAAATATTTTCGTTAAGGAAGAATAGGATTCAGTTTGACAGGATGATGCTTCTGTTCCTGCTTAATTTTTTCTAGCTTGATTGGTGATTTTGATGTAATTTTTAGGTTTTAAAGTAGAGGATTCTGGTTAATATTTACACACACACACACACACACACACATCTTATATATATACACATATTAACCAGAATCCTTTTGGATCTTTCTGAAAATTTAGGCATCAATCTAATAGGAGCCCCTAGTCAATGGATACTCTGCGGGAATTCCTCTCTTCCCATGCTAGAGTTTTCTCTTCCTTTAACTCTAGGTATGATGGTTGGGAATTTGTTCCCTAACAAGTTTCCTACCACAATTTTTGTATGAGAGTTAAAGTTATTTCGTTATTGATCATACTCTCCTTAAAGAGGAGAAATTAGGGTTTACAATATAATAGATTTTTGATTAAAAACAAATTTCTAAAATCATTCTTAATATGAAGAATTTTAAAACTAAGGTATTTGCTATTTTAAAAAAGATAGTTATTAACTAAAATAAGGAAATTACTATTTTTCTAAAATATTTCATTCTTACTAGTTTCTAAATATGCTCTTAGAAGGTTTTTTTTCCAATGATATGTACTTTTTAGAATAATTCTTTCCAATGATATGTATTGTGCGTATCACAATCATCCATCCCAAGCTCAATCACTTGGTATAAAACTCCTAATTTGGACAACCACAACATTTCATCCATATTGGTGTACTAATATCAACTGAATGGATTTGGGTCCAATGTTGAGTTTAGGAAGAGCGACAGCAAAGGACTGCTGAGAGTGAAAATAGAGGCATTGTGATAAATCTGTTTTCAGATGCAGAGTTGTAATAAATTATGCAGGCAAAAAATTGATGCAAAACCAGTATAGGCATAAATAAGAGTCCCTATTGTCCGTATGCTCATAAAAAATGCATACAATTTGAAATTTTTATATCTATATGTTTTGTACATATTTATCTCTGATGTGTGCCCATGCGTGACTTTAGGAACATGAATGCGCATATATGTTGGATTTTTATGGTTGTTTTTTGGAAATCATTTCATGCTTTATGTGCTTGACTTTTGGCATCTTAATGCCCTGAACAAATTGAAGCAAAAGCTTTCTTTTGCCCCTTAAAATATGAATTTGTGACCCCACATTTTATTAGGGAAGATGTGTTTGACATTGCTCTCCTTTTGCTCTTCTGGATTGTGACATTTGTGTTCTTATTTGTGAGTCCTCAATAATATCATCAAAGCACTTTTACTGTTTTCCTTTTGATGTGTAGTACAGAAATTTCTTGAAAGATGTGCTTCTAACTTAGTCATGTTGGTATGATACAGTTGGCATATTTTGATCTCAATGCCCGCTGGTGAGAAAGATATAGAACCACCCCATTCACTGAAGCCTGCTGAAGACTGTGCACTTGATCTGGTAATAGTATTGTACCTTCTTCTTTTTGTAATCAGCCAGTTGGCTGCACTTATAGGGCATTGTTTCTTGTTTGTTGAGGAGTGACCCTTGTCAATAATAGGGGTGTCCTGTTAAACGTAATGTTGTCAAACATGAATTCAGATGGTGTGCAAGAATGTCATAGACTTGTTAGTTCCATACACTACTATTCCTTTTGGGAGCTAAAGAAAACTATTTTCCTTTTTCTATACAATACTTATGAATCCCTGCATCAGTAATCAATAATTTCTTGTTCTTTTTGTAATAGCTTCTGTTACTTTGAAGAAGTTGTGGATTGATAGAAGTTTTGTGTTGAGGAGAGGAGGTTGTTGGGGTTTCAATAACGAGTTGAGGCATAATTAGTTACAAAAAATCTGGTTGGAGGGGTGGAAGGAAGATTAATGTAGAGTAGGGCTGTTATGACACCCGGGTCGAGCCCGGGTATCACAATACCCGAGCTCGGCTCGAGTCTGTGGGAGGTGAGCTCGAGCTCGGGCTCGAGCTCGTCGAGCTTGTGATTCTAGAGCTCGAGCTTGACTCGAAGTATCGTCAAGAAGCTCGAGCTCGAGTGTCGCGGGCCTCGGGCAAGATTGGGCCCAATCCCAAGCCCGAGACCAAAACCGCATCCAAACCTGAGCCCAAAACCGCATCCAAATCCAAGCCTCGGGAGAGCAGAACAGGAAGGCAGAAGGCAGAGGACAGAAGGCAAAACTCAGAGAGAGAGAGAGAGAGAGGAGATCAGACCTTCGATCGCTGTGGTGAGAGGATCAGAAGGTGAATGAGACTTCAATCGCTTGGGCTGCGGTTGAATCGCCCTTCGATCGCCGCCGTGGTGAGAGCATCGGAAGGAGAAGGAGACTTCGATCGCTTGGGTTGGATCGCCCTTCGATCGCCGTTGTGGTGAGAGCATCAGAAGTTCGATTGCTTTGGCTGCGGCGGAATCACCCTTCGATCGTCGCCGTGGTAAGAGCATCGGAAGGAGAAGGAGACTTCGATCGCTTGGGTTGGATCGCCCTTCATCGCCGCTGTGGTGAGAGGCAGAGAGCATCAGAAGTTCGATCGCTTGGGCTGCGGCTGAATCGCCCTTCGATCGCCACCGTAGTGAGAGCATCAGAAGGTCGATCGCTTGGACTGAAGACTTCGATCGAGGCTGCTGAATGAGAAATGGGAACGGGTGTGTTTGGGACTTGGGTAAATGAGTAGACGGGTAGCTCGACGAGCTTCGAGCTTGACAGAACATGGGCTCGAGCTCGAGCTCGAGCTCGAGCTCGAGGAAGGACTCGCTGAGCTCGAGTTCGACCTGAGCTCGAGTTGACCGAGCTTGAGCTCGAGCTTTGACCGGGTAGTGTTACGGGTACCCGTGACACTACCCGGGTATCATAACAGGCCTAATGTAGAGTGGTGTGTAGTTGCCAGTTTTTTGAATTGGAGTCTTGATTGAGAATTGGGGCCAAGATCCAAACTGTTAATAGATAAGGGGCATGCATGTATCTTATACATGTATTACGGAGGCTAATTTACTAGGTTTGGCTTCATTTGAAGGCATATGGAGGTAGCAATCTCATTGATTGGCCTTTAGTTGTAAATTTGAGTTGTAGTATTGGAGAGATCATATGGCCTGGGATTATGATAATCAGCCCACTTTCTGTTTGGAGATTTTTTTTTTTAATTTTTTATTTTAATTTTAATATCTTAAAGCAACCAGGTGAGGAGGGAGTGTATCCATGAAGTGCAGAAGGGGAAGCTAATGTGGGGGTACCGGATGTTGAAAAAGTTAGGTGACTGAGTCTATTCGTTATTTCTATGGAAATGTGTAGGTGGATGTAGGGGTGTTAATGACACCAGGTAGTGTCACGGGTACCCATGACACTACCCGGTCAAAGCTCGAGCCCGGGCTCGATCAAACCGAGCCCAAGCTCGGGTAGCTGGGTGTCGAGCTCGAGCTCGAGCCCAGCTGTGTCGAGCTCGAAGGCTTGACGAGCTATCCGGAATATTTTAATTTTTTTAAAAAAATAGTTTTTATATATAATTATATATATATATGCTAAAAAATTATATATAAATTATATTTTTAGGTATATTTTTTAAATATATTATCTGTACCACCAAATGATACCACCCGACGACACTATCCGACGACACCCGACGACACTTCGAGCTCGAGCTCGAGCTCACCTAAAGTACATCAAGCTTGAGCTCGGGTATTGTGATACCTGAGCTCGACCCGGGTGTCATAACACCCCTAGGTGGATGTATATGAAGGTTTATTGGAGTAGCTGTGCCTTGCTACAGGTAGATCTGAGATTGAACAATCAATTGGAGTGCCGGCCTTAAAATCTTAGATGGAAATCTGGCACAATTATGAATGGTGGCAGATGATCTTGATGAAATAGTAGCTTATATTCTTGTCTCTTGTAGTTTGTTGTGTTTCATGTGATAATGTATTTCCTTATTCATTTTAAGGGTATGGCATGCTTTGTGTCATATATTTCTACATTCAATCTGAACTCTATAATATTACCCATATTCATTTTACTCTCTCGACTTTTGCTGTCTCAAAAATTATGAGATATGGAGTTGTACTAATTGGTGGAACATGTTTTGCATTTGTACAGGGTTTGGAGGTGGAGGAACGGCAGCCTGAAAAAGTAACTTGCTACGAGGGAGTATTTTATAACTATTTCAGCATAGGTACACTTTCAACCTTTTTTTTCTTTTTATTATTTTTCTTGTTTGTGAGTGAGCAAGCTTACGTGTTACATTTATCCTTTTGTTATGTCCTCGAGGAATATAATTTAATCAGCTTTTGCTGCTACTAATTCTGCATGTTGCGAAATTTTCAAGGCATGGGGACACTTTTTGGACATTAATTGCAAATAATAAGGTTTCCAAAAAACCAACATTAGTTGCAACTAGCAATGCTTGATGTAAATTGAGCTCTTTGAGTTTCATTTTATTTTTCATGCTTTATTTCTTTCTCTTCCTTTCTAACTGGTGACATATTTGACTTTTTCTTAGTTTTAATTTTTGCTGATATTACTTTCCCACCTTGTATTGACAAATGTTCATATATCTTTCATCTTCTTGAACATGACTTATCAATTATCTGATTTCTGTGAACCTTTCCCATAAGTAGTTGAAGATTTGTCATTCCTTCCACACTAGATATGATCACTTTAGTTTCTTTTTGACAAGAAAATCTTTCCTACGTAGTGAGTTGGTTTAAAGAGGCTTTTTCCATCTCAACTAATTTGTCCTAGAAATGAAAGTCATGATGGACAACATTCGCTTTAATTTTTATCTCCCATATCACCGGTGTGCTTTTTCAGTAATGTCGTGCATCTTGAGTACATTTTGCTGTCACTGACATCGGGTTCCCAATTCTCACCAACTTTTGCCTTGCAATTATTTCTCTGACTCTATCATCTATCTTCCTCTTCTATGAAATCATGGTTGGAACAAATTGAAAAATAACGAAAGATTTGATGATTCTAATGTGTTCTAGAAAGATTTCTACTTCTTTCAAATGCAAGAAAAATCCTTAAACAATGGTTTGTAAGGCAACGGGGTCTTAAACCCAGATAATAGAGCTTCTCTTTTGGAACTTTAAACAATTGAAAAAAATGTCATTTAAATTTTGTGATTTTTGAAGGAAAAACTCTTATTTGGAGTTGTCAGCGGTGGGAATTGGTGGAGGGTTTTGTCATGAGATCTAATTGACAACCATCAGTTTCCTATATCTATTAGATATTATGGCAATATATGGCATGAATGGATACCAGTGCTGTTGGATCTGAGGGGCTTTAGCCATATATATATTTGATGCAGCATAAGAGGCCTCCGGTGATGTTAGCTCCTCATCCCCTCTTCTTCCTATAAATCACCATTGCAAAAGGAACCGACACATTGGTTATCATAGATTTTATTATAGCTCGTGGTTGACACAGTTTGTGCAAAAGCCTCTCTTTTTCACTACAACCATGGATTGCAATCTCCTCAGCTATCCGTCTCTTGGGTATAATCTTCTTCCTAATCCTAACAGCTGGTTCTAAAGAGCCTCAATTTCATTCATCCCTTTTCCATCATGTTGGAAAAAGAAATATGGAAACGCTTGTCCCAAATTAGCAATTTTGTTGGTCTCTCTTAATTTTTCCAACTATTCCAGCCTGATCTTCTTTTATTATTAATTGTTTATTTGTTCCCTCTCATTCATAGTTTAAAGTGAGAACTACAAGAATTGCGTGGTTCTCCTCATTTCGGTATGTGCCAATTGGTTTCGGGAGTTCTACTTCTGCCCTTCTTGCTTCTCTCTATCAAACTATTTTCTATTTGTTTGCTTTAAGTTTTGTGTTGGGTACAATATACACATGTGTATGTTTGTATATGTCTATATTTACTTGTGTTTTCCCTATGTAGCTGTAGGGATGGAATATTAATGTGCTAGAAGTTAGTTGGTTGCTTCTGATTATGCACGTTGTTCAGTGGGCTTTTGCAATCTCTTATAGTAGTTAATGAAGCAAAAATATACAAGAGAGAATTAAAAATTATAAACAAACGTTGGTGGGAGTTGTTCCTTTTTTTTTAGGAGAGAGAGATTGAATAATTTTCTTATGAATGTCAAATTATAAAGGATTCCAATAGAGAAGTTTGTTATAATAACAACAAATTGAGATTTAATCCTAAATTTTGGGGTCGGTCATTTGAGGTATCAATATAGGAGAGAAGAAAAAAAAAAGAAAAAAAAGAAAAAAAATTAAATTAAAATATGTAAGCAAAAACAAAGAAGATATCATTAAAAAATAAACAATACAAATAATGAAGTGAGAAAAGTAAAAATAAATTCTCTGTAGAAACTTAAAATAATAATAATAATAAGTCAACTGATTCGAATTCTCTTACGCTATTCATTCTTATCAAAAGTTATCTTCTGAATTAAACCCGACACTCAAATCTTCATAGATAAGTTGTATCTAGATTTTCAATGGTTTATCCCGATATTTCATTAAAACTCTTATATTTAAGGTTTCATTCTTTCTAACCGGTGTATCTTTGGATTTTCGTTACACATGTCCAAATCACCTTAAACGATACTCTCTTGTCTTATCTACAATTGAACTCATTTCAAATTTAATACGTATCTTTTCATTTCTAATCCAATCTCATTGCTATAGTTCATGGAAATATTCATAAGGATCCCTTCTAGATGAATAACTTTTGTCTGTACCTAGATACTAAAATATGACAGTTTTCAAATATAAACCTGAGATACTAATAGTATAATATTGAAATAATCAATTAGCATTCTATCTTAAGTAAAGAGCTTATAATAGGTATGCGATGTGTTTAAGAGCATGGTGTTCCACACGGCGTGGGCTTGGTCACTGATGTCTTGAAATAGTCATTTTGGCTGTTGAAAATTAATATACAAAAGCATGAAGTATACAAGATATCATGTTAAGGAAAAGGCCAGGATTCCACCATATTTGCAATTGTTAAGAAAATGACGAACAATGTTTGTTATTTACATGTTGCACATATGACACAAGAATTGTTTCATTTTCATCTTTTGACTTATTCCATTACATGTCTTCTAACACAGGAATGGATGCCCAAGTGGCTTATGGATTCCACCATCTACGCAATGAAAAGCCATATCTTGCACAAGGTCCAATATCGAATAAGGTTTGATGCTACTCTCTTTCAAGTCTGGGCTCTGAATTTGGTTAAAGTATCAATGTGCTGAGCTCTTTAAAATTGTTTGTTTAGTTATTACTGCAAAGCTGATTCATTTTGCAAGCATATGTTCTTGGGAAAAGAATCTTTTACGCATGGGTGGAATCTGACATTCCTGACAAAAGAATCTGCTGTTCTTATTTTACGCATGGGTGGCATTTGCTTTTGTGCTGCTTGATATATTTGTGCTGGTTATTAAGTAATGTTTATGGTTTCTTGTGTTGCTTTATTTTTGTTTGTTGAATAATCCCTTTTATATAAGCACAAAATCCTGAGTGATTATTCTCTTCTTATAGTTGATCTACTCAGGATACAGCTGTACTCAGGGTTGGTTCTGCACGCCTTGCATCAGTGATCCAAACTTAAGGTCAGACATCTCTCCAACTGAAGAAGATTTCAAATTACCTAGATGTCCAGCATGTCTCTGTTTTAACTTATGTGATGCTATGCATGACTGGCTGCTTGGGTTGTTAATAAATCGGGCATCCCTCTCTCTCTCTCTCTTTCTCTCTCTCTCTCTCTCGTGATATGCCTGTAGACTTTGCCTAATTCATCTGGACAATATTTATTCTCTCGGAAAATAAGGTTTCTCAGGTTATAGGTACTTAACAGGATAATGTGAAGGATATGCTGTAGAAAGGAGATGAGAACAATATTTGTCTTTTAATGTTTGTTTCATGTTCTGTTGTTTTAACCAGTTTCTTAACACCTATTTCCAAGTTGTGGGATAGCTTGGAATTTGTGGGGTAACTGGACGGAAGGCATAGTATGAGAGGAATGAAGCTGGCTCTGGTACCTTAGATGACAGAATAAGTACTAATAAAATACTTGTATGAGAGGAATGAAGCTGGCTTTGATACCTTAGATGACTGAATGTGGCCATGAAATTTTGAAACATTAAAATGCTGATCTTCATAAGGCAAGAGGGGTATATCTAAGACCTATCTATCATTATGTGTAGGCAACCACTTGAGATTGGTTGATTGTAGGATAGAAGGTGAAAGCAGATGCATATCTTGTTGTGTATAAAAGGAGGGAAGGATGCTCAATGGTTTTTGAAATCTGCATTTATGGCTATTCCTTGGTATACTTGAAGAGAACGAAATGCAAGAATTTTAGAAATCAGACAATTGATCTGTCCCTTTCTTTTTTTCTTTTTTTTTTGGGGGGGGGGGATAAGATTGTCTTTATTGGCTCACATACCTGGAGTCTTTGATTAGTATAATTTAGAAGATTTGAAGTGAGATTAGAGAGCAGTGTTGTGTTAAGTCCTTGTATATTTGTTTTACCTCTAATATATATTTCTTTCTCTTAAATAAATAAAAGGTGGAGAATGAGTGTGAAGGGGGAGTTTTAAAGAGTAAGTGATGATGAGGGTAGATTTTTTAGGTGATGAATGAGGATATATATATTAGATGTATAATATTTATATGGTGGAATGTCAAAGCACTAGGGGGAAGGCGAAATGCAGAAGAGTGAAGGATGCAATCTTGTAAAACTACCCAGATTTAGTTCTCATTTGACAGACTATTCTTGAGTCAGAGTGGAATTGGCAATTATTAGGCACATGAATTGGGAGTGTCCTTTTATCTCATAGGCCATTAAGTCTGATGCTAGGGATCTGATTGTGATGTCTAAGGTGGTGTGGTTGGATAGCAAGACCTTTTTGAGGGGTGGAATTAGGAAATAGTTTTTGAGTTTGATATTGAAAATGTGCTAGGCCTAGAAGGGTTTACTCATGCTCTCTCCTTTGACTTTTGGAATGTCATTTTTGAAGACTTATCCAAAGTCATCACAAATTTCCCCTCAAATTATTTAATGATTTTAAATGTTACGATTCATAATTTTTACTGATATACTTTTGCCTTCAAATTTGGGATTAAATGTTACGACCCCAAAATTTGGGATTAAGGTCCAGGTTGTTGTTGTATACTTTTGTTCTCAAATTCCAATTTCTGCAAAAGGAAGATGATCGTTGGAACTTGATTTATTGGGCCATGACAAAGGCTTCCTCATAATTGCTATTTGTTTATTATGTTAATGATTCTCAATCTTCTAAATTATTATGTGTAACACGGCTAAGTTTGTAGTTGAAGAACTTTGCTACAAGATTGGAAACAAAATTAAGGTGATATTTGTTGAATGAAAGTTGAGGTTAAAGCTAACAATTAAAATGTTTATTAAAATTTACATTTTTCAAACCCCATTGTGTTGCTGGCACCAAGGGTTCTTGAGGAATAAGACAAGACTGCCAAAGCATGAATTCATTGAAAACTTCTTTATAGACTTTTTTTTGGTATCTTATGTAGCGAATCCATTGTTTAAATTTTTAAATTAAAAATTGCAGTTGAAGATAAGGGAAGGAAAGGAACCATAGAAAGAGAGAAGATATAGTGTCCGTAGTAGGAAAAGACTTTGTAAACATATGACTTAGCTTCTGTGGGTGATTCTGTAACTTCAAGCAGTTCAGACCGACTCAATGATGGCTGTGCATGAGATCACACAGGACCGTTTTGATTATAAGTCAGAAGAGATAAGGAGCTATCTCTTTAAAATATCCTGTTTTGAGATGTAGGAAGCCACTAGTACCTGTAATGGTTGTAAAGAATGGGTAATTGTGGAGGAAGTGAAAATAATTTGGTGTGAGTGAGAGAGAAGGAATCATAAAGAGGGATAGAGGGGTGGGAGTTGTAAAGAAAGTGGGAGACATTTCAGGAGAGAGAGAGTGGGTTTCATAGAGAGAGAAATCATATGTTATCTCAATGTAATATGAGTAGATGCGAAGCCAGAAATTTATTTGAGGACAGCAAAGTACAAAATGTAGGAGGCATGGGGGTGGGGGCATGAACGGGTGCAAATGTTACAATTTTTAGGTAACAAATAGCATTATAAAAGAATAAAAAATGCAGGTTTTTAGAGTTTTATCATCGTTTTATCTAAATTTTAGCTCCATTTCTGGGCCTTTTATTTTCCCTAGAAATGCCACTAAAACTTGGAACATGATGATTTATTTTTTCCCCAAAATTACATGGGGGCAGTCTCCTTGGCTTCGCTGCTGAATATGGGGGACAGATTGAGTTCAAATTTATTTATTTATTTAAAGGACATATAGGAAATACAAAACGTGCCATGGCTTCAAACGAAATCATTGGGTTCTGTTTATTTATTAGTATATAGATATGCTCAGCTTCTATTTATGACTATAGGCAATAGGAAACTTTTACAACACTTTTGGATTTTTCCGAACCATAATACTTTTCATCTTTAGTTCCACTCGACGTTTTAGTCCTTTGAAAGTTCCTGTATATATGTTTTATTTCGTTCTGATATGAACTAGACTGTAGATTATTAACTCCCCCCCTAATTTTTGCTTTAAATCTTTATATGCAGGGGACTGAAAAACATCTCGAAGATCTATATTAAAGAGGGCAAGTGCTCAGATTGGAGGCATATTCCTATTCCTTCCAGGTAATTCAAGCGGTGTATGCTTGTACTTTCCCTTCCTTTGTTTTTTTCTTCTCCCTTTCTTGCAGTGTACAAATAGACTTGATTTTTTTTTCCCTGGATTTTTGTTAGTTTGGAACCAAAAGGAATTTTTGACCCTACTGTGATGATAGATTTTGGATACAATTAGAATGAAATGCATTGCTATTAGCTCCTTTTTTCCTCTTTAGCCATTCCTAATTTTAAAAGGATGTTTTGATGTTGCAGTGTCCGGGCAATAGTTGCTCTAAATCTTCACAACTACGGGAGTGGAAGACATCCATGGGGGAAACCGAGGCCCCAGTATTTGGAGAAGGTATGTTTGACCTATCACTGGAAATGATTATGTTCTTTGTTTGATATTGTTTTTTTTTCTTATATGCCATCATTAAGAAAATTTGTTATTTGTCTTTAAAACACCATATATAATATGTATGAGTGTGTTACTAATTTTGATATGTTGCAAAAGATTTCTATGAATTGCCCATTTGGGGGGGGGGGGGGGTTGGGGGTCTACTGGGAGGGTATACACTCTAAATAAGTTGGTGTCACAATTTGAGGATACAATGGAGTAAATGGACAAAGGTGATAGAATGATTAAAATCTTGGCTCAGAATGGTAGGCCAATTTTTTAGAAATGAGCCTATCTGAGAGAGAGAGAGTGAGAGGAACCAATCAATTCATTTCACCCTCAATTCCTTAGAACAAACCACTATTAATAGCCCTCAGCTCAATGCAGCATCTAGAACAGCAACTCCCACTCTCAAGTCCGAGAACGAGAAATAGAATGGCAGACTCTTCTAAATGAAACTACAAGATATAACTCAGACTACTACACAACCAAAAAGCAGTGTATACTAAAAGATAATAACCAAAAGATGCACTTGATCATACTACGTTCTGACTTGACCAATTTTCACTTCTTTAATTCAGACTTCAGAGAAATCAGACCGCAATCATCTTCCACTCTTATCCTCATCCTAGCTGTTCCATTTGCTATCCTATAATTCCTCCCCCCTTGAAATTGTCCTTGTCCTCAAGGACAAAAGTTGGGAACTATGGCCTGCAAGTAATGAGGGAGCATCAAGTAGTATCATTTTTACTGCCACTTGACCAACTTCAAGTGGGATCTGTGTTTTCTCTTGATATGTCCTCATTTCTAACAATTTAACGCCTTTCTGTTTTGCTCTTGTAACACTGGAAGTGCAGTAACCTAAAGGTGGGAAAAAACATAGGATACGCAAGCCAATACCCAGGTGAGCTGCCCAAATATGCTTTTATGGCATGGGAAATATCAGATATGGGTATGAGCTGAGATAAAATTTCTCTTCCACCAGAATCTTGAACGGGCCCCATTCACTTGAAACAAAATTCTGATACACTTCCTCTCTTTTCCATGCTCTATGATAATAGACCAACACTACCAAGCTTTCACTATCTGAGAAAGCATTTTGTGATGGAGGACAGCAACTTATTTTAAGAAGAGGACATTGCTGAAACTTGGTGATTTGGTTGCCATGTCTGGTACTAAATTTTGACTCTGATATAAGAGCCAGTGAGGATATAACCAACTTCTCTGTCTCCAGATAACCAATGGCCAGTTGTATTGTATAATCAGCAGCCGTGTGTTGTCTTTGTGTAGCAGTAACTGCATCATGATGTTGAGCAATTGCCAAGCCATTGCCAAGAGCATCTGGACTTTGACCCAGACTATTGTGGCCTCAGAAAAATAACAGTTGTTTAACTACCAAATAATAGCCACTTAACACTCAGACATAGCCTTCTCGTCTAGTGATAAAAACTGGTTGTCGATGTCTCTGTCCAGAGAAGTTTCCCTCCCGATTTTTACATATTTTGATAGTGTGGATTGCAAAGCACTTGATGTTTGCTGTGACATGAGCATACTAGCTTCTGAGTTATTGTTCACAGCAAGAGATAGCATCCCCAGTTGAACTTGTTGATCCATTCCTGGGGTAGGAGTCTTTGTACCAATCCCAGAAGAAATTCCTGATGGACCAAGGCCAGTCATCAAGTTCTGGTTCATCCCAAATAAAGCACTACGGAATTTAAAATTTAACAGCAGCCTCAAAAGCTCCCTGCTTTAACAACTAATCTATAGCAAGTATGATCCCAAGAGAGACCACCAAATGCAGAACGCCAAGCACCTCCAATTTTGCAATCAGATTTGGAGCTCTAGTTGAATTAGAGATTGTAAAACTCGATAACATTTTGCAAGGACTTTGCCAACTTTTTGCTTAATGTAAACCTGCACTCATCTACCCTATTTTCATCCACCAAAACTGTCAGCCCCAAGGAAAAAATCTGTTTGGGGAGAGCAATGAAGTTCCAGACTATGATACCCTGGGTTCTCAGCCATTGAAATTCCAACACCACTTCATAACTTCCACTTGGGACTACAAAGAAATCTGTAAAATATTCCAGCCCTTGCATGGTCCATTTGAATCTCTTGCAAGCAGTATTATTGACCACCTTACTACCATTTGCTATCTGTCTCCAGCTGTAAAATCTCCACCGATTCCCACCCTACCTTGTTAGCCACACCATCGTCTATGAAGCTGCATGAACTGTCTCCATATATCAAAACGTGAACCACCTTTCCTTTATGGTGAATACAAGGTGTCATTGGCGGTGGCCACAGAAGATGAAGCGGTAAATGAACACTACCATCTGCTGCCCTAATTTTGTCCATCATATGCGATGGAATTCCTCCAATTACTTAGATTAATAATTTTCTCTTACCTGAAAGAAGTAGGACTAACTCCAGGAGAAAGCTTTGGCAGGTACTGTGAGGTGCTATATGGCGGTCAAGATCTACCGATATTTTCAGTTGGTAGAGACAAAAATCTTCACTCTGCAATTCTTTGTATGAACCTTGAGGACTAAAGTCGAAAATAAGGCCACTGCCCATTGAATTATTTTGAAAATACTCAAAGGTATAACCAATATTAAAAAATTTGTCTCCAACTCCCCTTTGTATCCTATCTTCAAACAATTCCATTTGTTTATTTTCTACCACAATTTCAACTGGGTGTGCTACTACACTTGGTTGACATATGGGTTCATCCTTCTTATAACCTAATTCTTCCAATTTCACCTCCTTCTGAAGCAGAATCCCATCCCAAGGGTGCCACTTAATTGCATCTGCTTACTGGTCTTGCTTGTGGTTATCCCTTCCTTTGTTCATGGTTCCAGAAATTGTTACCCTGACAGGTAGGGGAGGGAGCCTTTCGAGTTCAGTACTGCCATCAGCATCATGATCTCCAATTTCAATGCCCCATCCACTCCCCAATCATCCATTTGAACATATGGTCCACTTCCAGATTCCCCAGAAGCAGGAGCAGTGGAGGAGGAAGATGACATGACCAACATTTCCAACAAATCAAAATCTGCAGACTGGCTTTGACTTTGGGATGTGAAATCATCTGTTGGCTTCCCATCATAATCCATATTCAACCCCAACCTAGGACTTGCTTGTGTTTATCCTTTCCTTTGTTTATAGTTCCAGAAGCTGTCACCCGGACAGGTAGGGGAGGGAGCCTTTCAAGTTCAGTACTATCACCAGCATCATGATCTCCTATTTCAACACCCCATGCACTCCCCAATTATCCTTTCCAACAAAAGGTCCACTTCTAGATTCCCCAGAAGCAGCAGGAGCAGTGGAGGAGGAAGATGACATGAGCATCATTTCCAACAGATCAAAACTTGCAGACTGGCTTTGACTTTGGGATGTGAAACATCTGTTGGGTTCCCAACATTATCCATATTCAACCCCAACACAGGACTTGCTTCCATCTTATCGTCCTTCTCATTTAGTTCCATTTCATCACTTGACTACTCTAGGGTTCAATCGGAGACAATGCTTCTGGCTCTACCTCATGAAGATCCTGATAATGAAGAGTTGATTTTTTTTTTTTTTGGGGGGGGGGGTGGAGATTTGGAGTCATCTTCATAAGAAGGAATTTTGAACTGGTTTTGTTGAATTAGGGTTCTGATTTGAATCAGCCCCTTCGGCAGTTGCAAAGGAAGGCCTTAGTTCCTTCCATGAATCGACCAATTTTCACTTCTTGACTTCAGGCTTCAGAGAAATCAGACTGTAACTATCTTCCATTCTTATCCTCATCCTAGCTGTCCTATTTGCAACCCTATCACAGAATCACTTTTTATCACAACCAAGACAGCTACTTTGTCTTTGAGGCTAAGATTTTGCTTCTGTTTGGGTATTCATGACCTTTTTTTTTTGGTCTCATTTTATGGACTAAACATGTGTCATAAACTGGCTGTTATTTAATTCACACAAATCTTGCCCGGTTCCATCTTTTACCTTTTAGAATGGCCATTGATCTCACCGTATAGGGATGCCCAAAGCACCGGGTTCCTCAGGCCTTGAGGACTAATTCAGATGTTGCTTGCATGCATTTCTTTTGAATTAATCTCAATCTATGCAGCTGTCATTTGTAGTCAGATGACTGCATGATGTTGTCTTGTGTATATATAGTTTGAAAATGATCATGAGAAATTTGAGCTAACCAATGTTGCGAGCATTACTTGTGTAGTTTACAAGTCAGTTCCTACATCAAATTGTGGAAAGCCAGCAAGGATCTGTAGCATGGATTCTGGTTGTGCCTATTTATCTCATAGATCTGCTGAAAAAAAAAAAAAATTCATATCTCGCTCCTTTATTGATTGAAGTGCTTGCAGGAGTACGAAAAAAAATAATACCAAGAATGCCATCAATTCAACGAATCATTTATTATCCAACTAGACATGAAAGCTTAATAACGGAAAGTGTGCTTAATTCCACCGCAACACTCAGCATTGCACTTAGTTAAACATATTTGCACAAGTAATCATCCTTTTGTTCACCTTCTTGGAAAATTTAATACTAGAAGACAAGCTTAACCAAACTTGGTAGCTACTAAATTAGTTATCTGATCTCCTATTAGAAATAACAAGACTAAAAAGCATCCCATTAGGGGTTGGACTGGGTGTTTTTCTGTTGTGCATGGTTTATGTAACTTATCAGCTGAAAACAATGATGGTTTTGAAACTAATCCAAAACCTCACATGTTTCTATACATTATGCAAATTGGGATTTCTTGTAAGAGGCCTGGTTGTAGTTTGAATGTGTATTTTCAATGGTATTGAATGGAGAAGTTTTCTAGTTTCCTCCTCTCCTTGTCTTATTCAGTGTTCTGCTTCAGTCTCAAACAAACTATCCCGACATACAAAAATTACATAAAAATTTTAGTTATTCCTCATATAAGTTCTATGGGTAATGTGGGCTTTGGGCAAAAAGCATGGTGAAAGCTGAAAGAGGTTAAACCTATGCTGATATGGTTGGAGAGTTGTATCCTGCAGGGAAACATCTATGCTTTTCTTATTCTACTTAAAAATCTTTGGTAATATGTATCCCATATAACTTTCATTGCTTTAAGATACTTTTCTGAATTTTCTAGCTGATGATTTTTCATTATCTGTTCCTTCTCAGAGGGGCTTCGTTGAAGCGCATTCTGATGATGGCCTTTTGGAGATTTTTGGCTTGAAGCATGGATGGCATGCTTCTTTTGTGATGGTTGAGCTCATAACTGCTAAACATATTGCCCAGGTACAATACCTTTGCTATGTCTTCTATTTTCTTGATTGTCTCTTGGCTTCTATTCCTGTTAAATGGTTGGACTGTTGTAATTTATTTGTTTCATTTCTTTTAACCTAAAAACAAAAGAAGAAGATATTTTGATAGTTATATCTTTTGTTTTGGGTTATTCTCTGCTCACTATCTTGTTATTACAATACAAGTAAGATTAGAGGCCATTCATGTGGGTGAAGCATTTTCAGGGGAAAATGGAAGTGTTAAGATATAAAGATGAAAATATAAGGGATGAAGCTTTTCCCTTGTTTGGAATGAGAGACTATGAGAGCGAAGAACTGGGGGAGGTAGGAGTGTGAAATTGGCAAGAATGCACAGAAAACATGCAATCTGGCATTTTCTACCTGCTTAATAATCCACTTAAAGTGAGAGGCTCCTTTCCCTTTTCTCATTCATGTTTTATATATCCTCTTGCTCCAACTTGTTTTCTTCCAAATAGATATTTTGTCTTGTCCTTCACTTGTCTTCTTTCCACCCCATGTCAGCTCTCAAAAGGCATTAGTTCAAATTGGCAAAGTTTGTTAGGTTGGCACTATGGGGAAAGATGGGTATACTCTTGTAGATGAAACTAATTTGTTTTTTACAGGACATGTATAAAAATGGCCCTCTAAATATGAAAGGTGCAATTGGGTATTGTACACGATGGTACTGAAAAATCTTCTATCAGTTTAATTTAGTTCCTAAACTAATTCATGCAATTAAGTCATGTTTTCCTTTTTTGGTTTGAGATGAAATTTGATTATATGATAGCTAATGTAGCACATTTTAATAAATTGATTATTACATGAGAAGAGTGACATTCGATTTGGTTGAATGGATTAGAAAAATGGATGTAAAATGTTGAATTTTAAAATTATAGAAATGAGTCAATGGACATGCAAGCTACCTATTGCATTACCTACTCAAGAAAAAGCTTTGAGACTTTATTGCCATGCCATCAATTGTGATTTAAAATTATAGAAAAATGCTGGATTGCACAAATTTAGGGAATTGAAATGAACAAAATTAGAATTCATGTATTCGATTGCACGAAGAATAATCTATTTTTAACATGAAGATGGAGGGTTCCATGTATTTATCCTATTATTTCTTTATTTATTTGCTGGGAGAAATTTTAGATATCTATTCTGATAAAAAAGATGGTCTCCTTTTTTTCTATTTAAATCAGGCCTTTTGAGTTGGAATTTTTTTCTAGTTATTCTTTGTTTGTTGTTGGATTCAATAATTAATGCAGTATATTCTTTAGATTTCTCCTGTACCTCAGGTCATATTTGCTATCTATCTGTTTAAAGAGTAACCTTATGGGCAATTGATTAAAATGAACATATACATCAAAATTACTTGGTTTGTTACTGGTATGGTTGATTTTTAGTTGTTACTTGGATGTGTTTTTCTAACTTCTACAAATTGTTCCAACTTAATGAACTCGAACTTTATAGGTAGAATATTGTTTTGCCAAATTAGATGCACCTTAGTTGCTTTTGATTTTGTCATGGAAATTGAGTGAACCAAAATTCTTACGCTATATCAAGATGCATGTACTGGTAAATGTGTGCCATAATCATTCTTGGACTATTGATTCTCTAAAGCGGATTCTTCAGCTACCTGGTTGATTAATTCAACTTGAAATCTCTGATGTTTAAACATTGATGTCACAAAATCCAATTGAGTTCTCTTCGAATCTTTGTTCCCAGGAAATAACTGATTGTTTGTTGCAATGATCCTGTTGTTGTTGTTGTTGTTATCATATTTATTTATTTATTTTTTGGGAATAAAAATCAATTATTTGTTCATACTTGCTAATTCAACGTCCATAAGTGATTTGGATCTCCTTTCAGGCTTCCGCAATTAGACTGGAAGTAAGAGGTGGGGAATGGAAACAATCATATATGCAGATGGATGGAGAGCCGTGGAAGCAGCCTTTGAACACACAATTTTCAACATTTGTGGAGATTAAAAGGGTTCCTTTCCAATCAATGATGATCGATGGAGCCTCATGACACTGACCTTTTGTGCTAAAGCTTGTTTTATTTGTAGCTTGCTTCTAATTTATGCATTTGTGTAAGATGTAAATTATTGGCTAATTTGGCCTCATTATTTTTATTATTTTACAAGTTTGAATGCTTACCCATTTCTAAGGGTGGCTTAAGCTTGTATTTGGTTATGGGTACACAAATTCCATAAGCTTTGATGTGCATTTATAGTGATATCAATGGAGGTGAGGTGTGCAGTGGGCTCAAGTGTGGGATAGGTCTCCCATAGATTAAAGTTACTATGTATCAAAACTTGTTCATAATTTAATGGAAATTGCAACCTCATAGGTTTTCTTTGCACAATGTATGTTTTGGACATTTTTGAAATGTTATGATGCTCTTTAGTGTTTAAGATGTTGATTCAAAAAGGAAGAGCGAGGATTTTGGAGTCAAATGTTGTGACTTCTGTTTTTTTTGGTTGACTAATGTTGTGACTTCACCAATGAGGGTATCAATAAAATCCTTGTAATGGATTTGGATTTCCTACCAAACTGAACCAAATTCTAAGTAGTCCCATGAGCTTTTATTTTGTTCATGCGGTGGATGTCAATTATTCAATTTATCTCTAAGTTTTTCAACATTTTTTTTTCGCTGCAGTTGATAAATTACCATTGGCTCATGCATATGAATTCATTATTTTATGAATGAGAAGAGAAAGTACGGTAACTTATGATGATCTTCGTTGTTTGTTGATTTACGTATTCTTTGGTTGATAAGCTTTAGTTGGACATTTCATTTAATCATGGCCATCTTTCTTTTAGGTAGAAACTTTGATGCTGTGACAGCCGACAACAATAATCGCCAATCCATCTACATTTGTGGATGATTGTTTTATCCAAGAGGATGAGAGGAAGAATATTTTGGATTTTCCTGAAGTAAAGCTTCTACGTTGGTATCCTTAGCTAACAACTGCTGTGCTGCAGCCGGGACTCAAGTGCCCATGGGTTCAATCATTCAGGCAGTGAAAAAGGAGGAAGATGATGTGATTATTATTTTTTATGATATCTTGGTTAAATTATCGTCTAGTGTTTAGAGTTTTGTCTTGGTTATTTTGGATCGACTTTTTGTGGGAGTAAATCTCTTGATATTTGTTTTTCTTGTTTCTATCCCGAATCGAATCTAGAAGTGATGGAATGGTACAACCCCTCCACCGACCAATGTTGGTGAAGACGTGATTACGAGGAAGAATTGATTCGTCTGATATTAAGGGGGGGCTTCCTAGGCGTACTTTGTACATGATTTAAATTTGGGAATCGAAGGCAGTTTTAAGAATCCAATAAAAAATTAAGGACATTTGATACTTAAAAAAATTATCCTGAAAAAAGCTTTTATTTTATTTTCTAAATATGATTATTCACAAAATATTAAGAAGCCTGAGATAAACCCAAACGGGATACAAAAGGAAATATATTTCTTATAAAAGGAAAAAATTAGAAAATCTCTCTCTCTATATATAAATCATGTATATTAGAAAACAACTCTCTTTAGAAATCTCTCCTCCACTTGGTTGCAATCTGTTTTTTTGGGTCATTTTTCTTTTTTCTCTCTCGCTCTCCAAACCCAAATCCCATCCCTCACTCTCTCTCTCCTCTACCTCCCTTTTTCCCAATTCGACTCTTGCTCCCTCTCAATTTGTCACACAAGCTTGTTCCAAAACTTGTCCCCAGGTTTCGCCCCGAATGTGGTAGTTTCATAGGATTTTGAGCAAGAAGAGGTTTTCAGCGATGAAAATGAAGAGCTCCAAAGCTCAAACTCTTTGTGATTAATCTTCCTTTTAGCATCGACACCGCTGCTCTCGCTGGATTATTTGAACGCGCTGGAGAGGTTGAAATGGCTGAGGTTTGTCTCTCTCTCTCTCTCCCCCCACGAATTGCTTTTGCTTCGGTCATCTGCAAACCCTAACTTTGACTTGGGGATTTTGATCTCCTCTAGTCGATCATGGCTTCTGGATGGTCCAATAGGTCTCCTTCAGGTTCAAAAGCGTTCGATTTTGCCTTTGACGACATTCTCTGCTTCTACGAGGACTATGGCAATCGCAAGAGTGTGGAGGGATATAACCTTATTTTTTTAAAATATTTTAAATCAACGATCTTTAAAAAATATTTTTAAAACTAAAATACATACGTCGTGATTTGAAGTAATAATACGGTACCATTTATCACGGAGATATGAATGTGTTAAATTTAAAAATATTTTTTTAAAAGATATTGTTTTAAATTTTTTTTGATTTTTGAGATTGATTCGGAACAAAGCTCTGTCAATGGAAGTCACTCTGACTCTGGAATTGCAACCAATCTTAGAGAGGTCTTTTTCTTCTTCTCTTCTTCGTCTTTTTTCTCCTCATCCTTCGTCTTCTTCTTATTTGTTCTGCGATTTTTGGGTTTTGTGTCAACCGTTTAGTTTTGTGTTTTGTTGTTGTCCTAAATGTCAGATAGTACAGCCACCTGCATAGATATTTTGCTTGCTATCATTCTTGGTGTTTTTTTAAAGTTTGGCTTCTCTCTCTAACCTCGGGATACTTTTTTTTTTTTTTTTTTTTTTAAGAAAAAAAGAATTCAATTAGAAATATAGAAGAGTAATTCATATGTGTGCTTGCAAATCGAGTTTTGGATCCTTTTGTTGCTAACACTTTTCGGGTGGCTCTATGGTAGCATCTATGCCATTTGAAAGCGCATTATGTTTTAATTCAATTATATTATAAAGGAAAGCGCATTATGTTTTAATTCAATTACATTATTGTTCTTTGCTAGGTGGGGGATGGGAAATGAAAGCAACAATTCTTTTTTCAATTTCTGTGTTGGATGACATAGTGTAGTAGGGATGGGCCATGGTCATGTCATGTGGGTCTATCCTTTGCCAAGTTGACAAGTTTTGAAGATTTAGGTGAAAGATTGCTGAGAGAATCTGAAGGTGAGTTCTTGTTATTATTTGCAACAAATGGGAAAAGATCATGGTGGTGGTGGGCTAGATTTATTTCCTTCTGTTTGGCTTCTGTCTGTGTCAAATGGGTTTTCCTTACCTCATGGACACGGTATTTTTCCTCCTCTTTTCTTTTTTATTTCTTTTTTTATTTTTTTATTTTTTTAATTTTTTTTGGTGCAAACCACTTATCTTAATTTGAATTTTTGTGCTTATTGTCTGCAGTTAACTTTATGATTTTTTTTTGTCTGAAATTTTCTAGGTCTTGTAATTTTAATGTTTTTTTGAAATCGGTTGATGCTCTTTTTTTCCCCAATGATGACGCACCCCCTTTCTGGCTTGCATTCTATGGTCATTCTTTATTAATAAAACTGTTGCTTGTTGGTTTTAATTTTATGTTGTTTTGACTATTTTAATGTTTCTCTCAAATGGGTTGAGGCATACTGGTTTGAGTTTCTATGTGTTTTGCATTTCAAGTTGAACTATCTTTCGATGGTTAGGTGATTTGCAAAATTGGTGCATTAAATGATTATCTTGGGTTTTTAATTTTTGGTTGTTCTTAGAACCAAATAATTCCATAAAAACTGGGGAGTTCAATTCTGATATCAAATGGTGCTAATATATTATAATCCATTACTTCTGTATGATCACAGCAATTTATTGGATTATAATGTATGTTTTGTAAATTTAAGTAGTCGGACTGCTTTTAAATAGCAATGAGATATGTTTGTTAAATATCTATGATAGCAAGAAGTTAGCTCTAGGTGTGCTTGTGGCCCGAACTATGACTAAGTTGGTCAAAACTAGATCGGGGGAAAGAGGTCGTGACCACCGGTCTTCGTGGGGGGACAAAATGTGTGTCCTTTGTTTCATATTTTGTAAACTTAAATAATTTTTGTTTTAAATTTGGGTTTATATGATATTTTTTTCATGAATTATAAATGTTATTTAATTAGTGTATTGCATAAAATTAGTTACAATTAGTAATATATTATGTAAATTTTGAAGTCTAATTATTTATTGGGTCTAAATAAAAATAATAAAAAATTACAGAAAATTTTTAGCATGGGCCGCACCTTGTGCGGCCAGAGCCCACCTGGTATCTTCAACCCCACAATGTCTCAATCCTCCGCATGTGGAACCCTAATTTGATATTCACAAACCCCACTCCCAATTAGTGGGCCTATCCAAATCCCAATAAGAATACATACGTAAGTTGAAAGGACAGTTTCAATTTTGCAAATCAGAGTTTAAATTCTCGTGTGAAAAAAAAGAGAGAGAGGGTGCAGAAATTAAAAAAAAGGCTAATCCATTAAGAAAATCAGGTATAGTACCAAGGTATTTTTATTAGATTCTATTTATTTTTTCAAGAAGAGACCTTTCCGGTGGTAATTTACTGCACCCAACTAGCTAGGCGGGCTAGGATCTTGCTCGTATTTTTATGTTGGGTGACAAAAGAATTATTTTTCATAAAATCTTTTGGAAAAGAAACAATTAGGGCAAAATCTGATAGTTGGGGACAATTAGGGGAAAAGGGGCATGCGACAGAGTACCCAAATTCATCGGTTCAGATTTCCCAAATTGTTGATCTAGTGACCCAAAAGAACTGCAACAATCCTGAAACGAGAGTCGAAACCACAAACTTTCAATGTAATCAAATCAGAAACAAAAAAAAAAAAACGAAAATTAAAAATGAAAGATTACCTCTTCAGTTTTTTTTTGGAGATAATAATTATAAATATATATATTGAATAAATAAAATGGATAGATGGCCTGGTGGGATATGGTGCTGTCCCTTAACCAAGTTTCCGTGTTCGACTCGTGACTTAGGTATGGATAAATGGGTAGACTCTTCAAATGGGTCACCGTAAGTTTCGAACCAGATTAGTCGGAGTATTGTTCTAGATATCGATCGGTATAATACAAAAAAATAATGAAAACTTTGATCGATTGAGAGAGGCCTGAACATTGCACTGGAAGGAGAGTTGAGTTTTTGTATCCTAATATTTACATTCCAAGCGAACTTTGTTACTTCCATCAGTAAAAACGAGTGGAAATAGTATAAAAGAAAATTCAAACACCATGTAAAATACAAGTTGTGGAGTGATTCTTGGTCCACAATATACTGTAATGTTTGTGATTATGTAGCAATTGAAGTGGATGCCGATTATTTGTGCTCCGTAAGTTTGGAAGGATTCAATTGGTTTTCCAAAATTGTACTTCTTTTTCCGAAATGATTTAACAAAAGAGGTTTCTCTCAATCTCTGAATTTTCCAAAATATGCTCAAAAGGACTAGATCAAGAGTTCACACGTTGAGAGTTGCCACAACTATGAAACCATCAACAATCAAAACACTGTGATCAGAGATGAATCAAATAATTAGATCTCCTCTGGCCTACCGCTATGCAATGTTACATGTGTTACTTTATCGTAGATACAATTGTATACTGAGCGAGACAGGGTCAGAGTCAGAGCCAGAGCTAGAGCCATAGCTACGAGCTAGAGCCATAGCTACTTATCATCGGACGAGCCCGTCACCACAGCCTTATTTGGTGCTACTGGCCCAACGCTTTGTCTGCAAGCTACCTCAGCGTTTTGGCAGGAATTATTTTCCGCGTTCATTGGATGATTCCCTTGAGCTAACGTAGTGTTGGTGGTAGCATTTGTGTTGCCTCCTGGTTGAACTCCTAACAAAGTATGAAGTCGAGTGACGTAATTTTGACCATGATGCTTTAGCCTTGTAACAAGTTCTATGAAAGAAGAAATTTTGGAAGCAATGAGAGCTATTAGAATGGCCATGTTTACTATCATGAATAGACCACCAAAACTGTGAGCACTAAGACTAGGAGTATTTGCTGATGTTGTGGTTGCTTGTTCTTGACAGTAGGATTTACTCTTGAAGTATCGACTCTCAATCTTGTCCATTTGTCTGCCCTCGGTGACATTCAAGATTGCCCTCGAAAAATAAGGAACCAGTGGAGAGCCTCGTTGGAATGCCTGCATTGAAGGTCATCAAATATGAGAGAGAGAGAGAGAGAGAGAGAGAGAGAGAGAGAGTGAGAGAGAGAAGAGAGAAAGACAGAGAGAAGAGAGAGAGAGAGAGAAGAGAGAGAGAAGAGAGAGAGAGAGAGAGAGAGAGAGAAGAGAGGAGAGAGAGAAGAGAGAGAGAGTGTTACATATCCAAAGCCAGCCATCCTATATGTTGGTCCAACCATCTTGTATTTTGAACAATATTTAGAGAGGAAGATCTTCAAGTAGGGAATTTCATCAAAAATGGCTACAACACTTCCATTTGACAAGGCTGCATGATAATCTTCAACAGTGCTATAAGAGATAAGCCTGGACTCATCGAACTTCAATTGTTCAATCAACAAATCCCTCACAAAAGAGCGATGTTGATACCCAACATAACTACCTTTCTTCACAAGATCACTCACGTCAGTAATTGCAGATTGTAGCTCCACGGTTAATAATGAAGATAAGCTCGCCGTGTAACTCTGCATTAGGATGCAAGCCAGAGCAATCCATAATACTATTACTAGTTTGGACCATTTGTTGTCTATTGTCTCTCCTGTTTCAATAAATGGAGACCATGAGAAAAAGTTTGGCACTATATATTGTAAGCTAAAAAGTGCAGCAAATGCAAAAAAATTCGATAATGATCAAGGAAAATAAATTAAATTTATGGAATTACTTTGAGGGAGCACCAGAGAGAGGAAGGGCAACCAAAAGATCATGCAAACTTCAGTTTGACTTGAACTCCTTTGCAGTGTTTGCACTCGGCGCTCTATTGCCCATACAGATGCACCCGTGACCAACCATGTTGCCACTATTGTAAGCCAGAGATCCCAGGTTAAAGGCCTCAAAAAAATCCACATGCTCTTAGGTTTCCCATGTGTAATAGGCACAACCATGGACACCCCTGACTCGGAGTAAGACAACGTGAAATCAACAAATGATGATCGATTTGCCACAATTGTGATGTCCCCAACAGCAGCATCAAATGTCTGATAATCATAAGATGTCATGAGAAAAGTATTTATACCATAAGAAGCAAAAGGAAAAAAAAAAAATTGATCAAGTTTACCTTATTATAGACTTGAAAAATGAGTTGATCGTATGTTCCTGAACTATCTCCATTCTCTTTCTTGAAAGGAATCAACTCACAGTGGACATTGAAAGGCAATGCCCTTAATACCGCATGGAACACATCTATGGAGAGCCCAGTGATGTTGATCTCACCCGTTGGAGTGTCTTCGATTTTCACAAATTCGTTGAAACCTTGTTTTACTGGAACACCAATCTTTAGCTTGTTGATTATTGGTATAGCCCATCCGATGGGTGGTACAGTTGAGTCTCCCGGCCAAATGATTTTTTTGAGTTCATTTGTGGACGTTGAATAACTCACATTCCCAATGGGGAAATCTAAATGCCTTGATATTCCTTTCTCTGGGGTCCAATATCCCACAATTCTTTCTCCATCTCCAATTATGTTGAATATTTCCAAGGCGGATGGCTTGAACTCTCCATCAACCAAGTGAAATGGCCCACTTAGCCCTCGAAATCTAGTACGCAAGATCTCTTTTCGAAGCTTGGGGCCTATTTGTGAGGTTCCCAAGTTTGGGAGTTCCATTGAGTTCTTTTGTTCAGCATTCACGAAGCTAGAATTTAATGGTGCAATCCTCTCCATAGCCATTGCCAATGCCCAAGCGGCGTCATAAGCCCACAAGCCAAAGATATTGAGCTCAGATATGGTACTTTTGGGATTTGTTTGAGGAAAAAACCTCTTCCATCTCGTCTTGAAATTCTCAAGGTCCTTAGATCTAGGCACATTTGGCCTTATTCCTAGCACACCTTCCATAGAATCAATGACCTTAGAATCCATGGAATCAAGAGAAACAGACAGAGCATCGGTGATTACCCAAGCATATCCTTCACTAATCATCCCAGCATCATTAGCTTGTAAGAAGAGCCGCGACCCAAGAGAAATGCTCATATGTACCAAGAAGACAGCAATTCGCGTCTTTTTTAACTTGTAGAGTTCCCTTGAAATATAAGTATCATTGGCGAAGGCTGGGATGCCAATCTTGTAGGAGACCCGAATGTCAACCTCTAGAAAGGCATCGGTTAAGTAAGGACATATTTCACTGCCATACTCTGTATCCTCATAGATTAGGACGACTTCCCGCCATCCAAATCCTTGGACAATGGCTGTGATGGCTTTCACTTGAGCGGTATCGTCTTGGGCAGCTCGAACAAAGTAAGGGTTTTGGATGGGTGATAAGGCTGGACTAGTCGCAGAAAATGAGATGATAGGGACATGAGCTTTTCCTCCAAGTTCAACCACAAACTCGGTCTCGGTTGATCTCACTGGCCCTATAATAGCTTGCACCTCAGCATTTTTCAATAGATCCAGTGCTGCCTTGCCATAAACACCAAAACGGAGTCAACAATGACATGATGCGAATTATTTACCAACTTCTTTGTGAATAATACGATCTAGGTAACTAGCAACCAATGTGGTAATTAGAATTATACTTTTTGCTAAACAGCCAAGTATAAATATAATTTTTAAACTTATTCATAAAATGGATTAAATTTGAAAATAATATTGGAGCTTGTCTATATGAGTAAAAATAAACTAATTTATCGTTCCATTTCAGTTTATTTAACTAATTAAAACAAACTAGGATTAGATATGTTATATTGAACAAAATTCGAATTGTTTTATTCATAATTTTGAATGATCTAAAAAAAAAATTGAAAAATCATTTGCTTTCGACTCTTACATTACCAAAAAAAAAATTCTGATGCAATAGTCTATTATGATTATAAAAATCTAAAATTAATTTGTTTAAAATAGGAAGAAATAATCATAAAATAAAAAAAAATTAAAATAACAAGAGAAACACACTTCTACACAGTAACAATGAAGTTTTAATTCTCCTTCTATGGAGTCTAAAGGAACTGCGGTGATCACCCGCTACTTGGTAGATTATTACTAGAATTTTTGGTCCTTAACCAAGAGTGAAGGTTCAAAAATTCTATATTCTTCCCTTAACCCCTTGAAACACAAAGAGCTGCAGTAGTGAAAATCCGAAATAGTGAGCTGGTCCATGGCTAGCAAAATATGGGTTGCTACTTAATACCAACACTTAACTCAAACAAGACGTTCATTAGGTTAAATTAATTGAATTGAGCTGCTATACGCCGCCTTTACCTTTCAGCTTTCATCTACCATCTCAGTGCTAGACCCTTTTGATGAGGGTTTTAAAAGTTCTCGTTTGAACTTTTAACTGACATATTGATTTTATGATTTTATTGCATTTGTGATCAGGATTAACTATTCGGGTCACAAGAAGAATCAATCTTTACCATATAGATTTAAAATTTCAAAATTAATTCCAGAGACTTAAGCACCAGATTGCCCTAGTCTACCATTTGGACAAGTTTGGGGGACCCAAGAGCCCTGAATTTGGCCTGGCCCTAAGAGGCCATATCATATTGAATCAGCAAATACCATCTTTCTTGGTTGCATATTCCTAGAATTTAGAAAGCTTATTTTTAAAAAACATAAAAAAATGACTGGGTCAACGGCTGCATATGGTACTGCATACAAAGTAAATTACCTGCAAAGGCTGCACCCACAACATCCTCTTGTGAGTCCTTTGTGTGAAGAACCAATCTTGTCGCATAATTAGGGTGAAGATTGTAGAAATCTGAAACGGCTGTCGAAATACAAAAATTAGCCATCTCCCCCAGTTGTGAATTCATGTCCAGAATCACTCCAATATTAACTAGTGATTTTGATTCTACTCTGGAAATCCAAATTGAAAGAAAAATGACAAAGAGAATGCATAATTTGCTCTTCACAGACATTGCTATAAAAATTTTCAAGTTTTGAATGAGCTCATTTCAATTCTATATTTATAGCTCAGTACAAGGTAACGTGGCCAAAATTATGGTTCATGGTCAAGCAAATCTTTGTTATCTACTTGCTGAATCGATTGAAGCCAACGCGGAAAGACTGTTATTTCTTAGAAAGTTTGATGCAACTCTCGGGACTACCTAGGGTGGAAAATTTGGTGGGATTTTTAAGCTACGTTTGCATGGAAGTTTCATGTAGATTTGGATATCTCTCTTCAAGAATGAAAAAGGGGAGAAATAAAATATTTAATTGAAATCATAATTATTATTTGAATAATTAATTTATTGTTTTAGTCGAAAGATTTTAATACCAATTCTCAGAGTGAGTTTGATTTCAAAATAACAAATTAACTCAAACCCATCATGACGTAATAAATTTGAAGTATTAGTTGGATGTATGATTAAGCTACCATCTCGGGGGTAAGTTTTTTGTATCAGAATTGCTCTCTTTCATAATAAGTTTTCTTACACTCGGAAATCGTATCCCAGTTTTCTCTCCCGGAAAGCTTCTTCCTTTCTTCATGGAAATTCACAGGAAGCAATCTGTGTTGACAATCGATTATGAGCATGCGCATCCGTGTGGAAAAATTTGTTGGAATATTCCATTTGCGACTTAGAATATTCCGATATCTTGTCAGCATCATATATGGGAATGGGAATGGCAATGGTAATGTTCAAGTTCAACAATGTTACAGAAATCTTTACAAATTTTCGTGGAAGTTTACCAAGACCATGGCGATCATACAATTAATCAGAAGACAAATTATTGAAAATCATAATTTTTTTTTGTCTGTGACAAAAAGTATGGGATCGAGTCATGGTAAAATCTCTCATTCTCTCTCTTTTCTTTCCCGATTGTATTTTCTCATTTAAAAAAAAGCATGGGATCGAATAAGTTATATTATTTTCATATCACCACAGTCATCTTCTTGCATCCAAGACTTGAAGTCATTTGGTCATAGAAGCTAAATCCGTACGGTAGGATTGATGTGTTCGCCTGTCTTCTCTAAACCGCCAAGGAGAAAGGAACATGAAAATACAATTAAAATAAAAATCATTTAAAAAGATATATTAAGTCTTCGGTTTATTTCGTATTTTACTCAAAGGACAATAGTAATGGTTATGGATTTAATTTAAAAATAATAATTACAACTTTAATATAATTTACAGTGGGTCTTTTAAGTGAAATGCAAATATAGGTAGTCTTCTCTTCACTCTTTTTACAAAGAACAAAAAGGGGTGATCATTCATTATTTATATGTAACTGAAACATTTAATGAATTTGAACATAAGGGTTTGCTTTTTAATCCTACCTACCCTACACATTATGGGCAAAACGAATTGAAGGATACTAAATAACTTTCATGGTCCAAATGCATCAAAGAAACCTTTTTTCATGGCTTTTCTTGTCATTAATGTGGCAATCGAATATCATATATTTAATTTTTGTTTACTTCACCAACCATGAAAAAGAGTATAGTATAACATTCTCCCCATCAAATGCATCCTCGTTCAATTTCCACTTAATTTAACATACCATAAGTAAAATTGTCATAATAATTTTTAGGGAAAATAATCATTTTAATGGTTTCTGAATTTTCTTTTAGTGTAAAGTGAAAAGTACATTTCAACAATATACATCATCCAATCCGATCCTTTTAATAAATAATACATTATCTAAACCATATTATAAACTCTAATAATTTCTTAGAATAAAAAATAAATACAGCGAAAATTAAAATCTTTGCATTCTGTTTAGTCAATGATTGTTTTTTATATAATTAATTTGATTTGATCAATTTAAACGAATTCTCTTAATATAATTTTTTTAATCCTAAATTTTAAATTTGAAAATTAATTAATAAATTTAATATTCTTATACTCTCGTTAATTTATTTACTCAATGATTTAGAACCAAAACATGAAGACATCTTTCAAGGTCCAAGATTGCCTCCCAAAAGTTAAAAGTAGGGAAAAGATTAGTTATTACAAATGAAGTGCAAAAGAGTAATTTAATGATTCAGGCTGGTCTCTTTGATCTTCTGTAATCATAAAACATTAAATTATGATTACTGAGCACAGATTAGGAAGGTGGGAGTTGGTAGTGACATTGCTCTTAGCCTCGCCCCTCCAGGCCCCTTGCCTTGATTGACACGCTGATAGTGACTTACAATCTAACACAACAAAACCAAAAGATCTGGCGGTCTAGTTTGGTAATTTCCCGGATGACCATTTTTCTTGGCTAAGCTGTGCCTTTGTTTTTGTTCTTTTTTTTTTTTTTTTTAATAATTCTTCTAAGAATCTACAGTTTCCTGTTCCCATTGTTCGGTTCTTTGAAATTTTTATGTTGTCAGAATTTTAAAATTTTTGTTCTATTTATTTGGGTTTTGAAATAAAGAATAACCCTTTAGGTTTGAAATCTAAAGTTGGTTCGGAGAAGTAACCGGAGCTTGCCGAATAGTATTTAATATTTACTTGTAAAATTTTATATTTTTACTATTTTTTATTTTAATGAATAAAAATAATAAACGGAATAAAAGTTTTTACTCTTGTTGATAAATACAGGTGATGGAGAAAGTAGACGTCATAAGTAAAGGTTGGGCGGAGTTTTCAATTCGAAAAAATTATTGGGTGAATAAGAAATTTATTTACTTATAAAGGAATTTGATTTTAACTTAGAAATTAAAAAATTAGTTAGTAAATATTATAAATAGAATACGTACAAATACTGATTAACATAGAAGAGTAAAGGTCGCAGAATGAGGAGTATAATATATTATGGATAAAGGCTAATCATTTTATCATAGAAAATTAAGTTGTCCACTCCGAAAACATTTTTAGAAAAACAAAAAAAGAGCACTTCTTTTTCTTTCCTTCAACGAAGGTAGCAGATGAGAGAGAGAGAGAGAGAGAGAGAGAGAGGTTTAGTCTTTGGTGGGGATGGGAGTGATGTTGCTTGTCAATTTTGAAACAAAATTGTGTGGTCAAAAGAGAAACCTGATATTTTTGCTAAATGCTAAATTATTATAGAACTAAAAATTTTGTGGTCTATTTTGCCGGTGGATTTCATGGTTACTATCCCAGGATGTTGACCTCTTATCCGTCTATTTTGCATTTTTTTCCTTACAATAAATGAAAGCGCGTGGATTTCGTGGGTTAAAAAAATTATTTATTTATGAGATTTTTGTTGATACGAATATTCTTTATAAATATTTTTCTTATAATATTTAAATAAATTTTAAATATCGATGATTAATTAAATAATTAAATTTGTTTTGACTTTTAGTTTTATGGGCATTGAAATTTAATAAAAGAGAGAGGGAGGGTTAACTTTTATATATAAAGCATAATTTATATTGTTGTCCTCTATTCAATGACACATGCCGCTCTCACTCGTTTAGTTTGAATTTTACCGCATAACATTTTATTTTATTAAAACAATCCAGAATTCATATTTCGATTAATTTAAATCTGATTTATTATCAGATCTTTTTAGAGGAGAGTTTTTTTAATATAATTTTTTTATTCTTAAAATTTAAATCTAAATTTAATCAAAAGAATTAACATATTTTCTAACAGAACAACTGCTCGTATCTGTTGTTACTGAACAATTTTTTTCCTGACCATAGAATTTTTGGCACGGTGGCTGTGGCCCCAGGTGGCATTTACACGACGGGCCAAAGTTCGATATACGGTCTCAACACACGCGCACACACAATAAAAAAATATATATATATTTTTTTCCTCGGTACATACCTAACATTTTTTTCTTTTTCTCTTTTGGTTATATAGAAATTTAACATAAAATCAAGGGACAACCTAACATTTTTTTCTAAGCAAAAGGACAAAGACGCATCCCCCCTTTCAGGGCTTGGGCCTAGTAAGCTCGGGCCGATGCTTTGTTTAATTAGGGCCGGGCCAATGTTAGGCCTTATAAACCGACGTTCGAATTGTACATTTTTTTTAAACTATGTTTCCATAGAAATTTTGGTTTTATTTTATAAAAAAAAACATATTTTGAAAATTTTGATAGATAGTGATGAATATGATGTGTTTTAATTACTCCCAAAATTGAGGGATTTGAACATCTTTGCACAAGTTTCCTTGATGTTGCATTTTACATTTAAATATCAACACAATACTAACAAAAGTAATTGTAAATGTTTGTAAAATTTAAATTAGTACGTGAAGGGCTCGAGCCAAATTTAAGGCTCTATCAGGGGCGCCGGTCTTTGCCAGAATCAACATGGTTTGCCCAATGTTCATTTACCCCTTATAAATCTTATGATAAATGTTTCCCTTACTATAAAATATTTGATTTGAAATAAAATAATTATTTAATAAATGACTTTGTAATCCTAATTTTATCGAAGCATTAATATATATTCCGGCACTCATTCTAGAATTACTATTGCACAGGTAAGAGATATTGGTCCATGTAAAAGAATTTGAGACTACAGAAAATATTTAATATAAAGAAATTTTTAATATAATGATAATTTAAATTTTTATAAAAATTGATTTTTAATTGTAAAATTTTATATTATAAGAAAATTTTTAATTAAATTAAAAATAGAATAAATAGAATAAAATAAAGTAAAGATAAATTGAAAAGATCAAAAAAAAAAAAAAAATGTGATTTAGCCAGTGGACCATTATTTAAGTTCAAGCTTGGTATATCGATATTTTACATTTATTTAAACACAAAATTTGAAGGATTAATATTACCTTTTTTATTTTTTATTTTTTGGAAATAATTTGAACTTTTGATCGGTGAAAGTCGAATGAGCAGAGTTGTGATTTCCGTAATGCTTGCAACCCAATCGACATCACTTTCTGGTGCAACTGCAAAACTTCTTTTTCTCTGGTGCGTTAAGGTATGCTCCTCCGGTTGATTTTCTATGTTTTCATGTTTGTTTAGATTAAGCAGCGACCAAATATTGGAAACGTCGACGAATTTAGGGCATCTTTGAGGTTGAAGAAAATGAAACTTGTCTGACTACTGATTTTGGCTTATCTCTTAATGGTTCAATTACTTTGTGTTGTATGGTTCATTCATCACTTAAATTTGACATTGTTGCTGTGTGATGAACGAGAAGGATGAATCTCCCTCTCTCTCCCTCTCTGTCTGTGTCAATGTTTAGAAAGATCAAGTAGGTGGGTATAAGCTACTTCCGCTAAATTTTCTACGGGCGGTGCCTATGATTTGGGATTGAGTATGATTGAAGGGGTTTATGAGTCGGTGTGTGTGTGCAGGTTTTTTTTTTTTTTTTTTAATATTTTTTTTGGGGTGGGGGGTATAAGCTACTTCAGCTGGTAAATTATTTTAAGCTTACACGTTAAGTGTTGCAAGTAGTCAATCATGACTTTGTAGGTTCCCTAAGGAAAGAGAGAGGCTATTGTGACTCTTAATCCATCTTGGGCTGCTTGGGTTTCGACTTACTAATCCTCTTGCAGAGGAAAAGGAAGTTAGTCCATGTTTTCTCATAACTTGTGAGAGGAACAAAATGGGGAAAGACATTTAAGAAGGAAACACAGGGGCTTTTCATTTTAAATGGTGTTGTGTTGGTTTTGAGCAGCTACCATTATGCCCTATTCATTTCCTTTTTCTGGGGATAGGCTTTGTTTTTTCATATACTCCTTTCTGAGGTTATTTTAACCTATGGATGCCCTTTAGATGTTTACTAAAGATGTGTGTAATAATGTGTGGATTTCGAGGGGAATGGAATGATGTATGGCAAAAAGGAGGATAGTTGGGTTATCCCTCTGAGCTAGTTTTGGTTGGCGTTAGAAACGAATTTAAAATTTTTTTCAGGGCATGGAAAGGTCCCTTTGTAGCTTTGTTGAGCTTTGGGCCAAGACCCTTTTCTTTTGGTTTTTCTATTATTTCTTGTTTCTGACATGGCATCGTGTATGTTTGCACCGCTTTGGTGTTTCTTTCCTATTAATAGAGCAAACCCTTCATTTGGTGTTTGAAACCCATCATAAGTTGAAATATAGTGTCTTGATTATTGTGAAAATTATTTCGAAAGAGAGAATTGAGGTTATAAAAATATACGCGCCTGTGCGTGTACATATACCAATAACTTTCCATCAACCACGCACGATTCACTTTTCCATTTTTTTTCTCCCAAATTAATTCTTTAAAATCTTTTTTTTTTTTGGTTTTTTTAATAAACAAAATTTACCTTTTCTATCCACATCTGATAACACCAGTATATGTAAAATTACCTTTACCTTGTATGCCAATTTGTCTCTTTGTTAATTATCTCAAAGAAAAATGACATGGGTGAAAAATTAAGTAGTGACAAAGCAAAACATAAATTACAATTTACAACCACTTTAATTTGGAGAGTAGATTTCGTTTCTGGCACTGAACTGTATCCTGATGATATGTCAAACAGCATCCGATGATTGAAGATTTGCTTGCTTTTACCCCACCTTTCGGAAAACAAAACCTTTGGAAAAATGTCATTACTTTTTTTTTTTGGTTATATATGATCTTATTTTTTGTGTAATGGAAGATCTGAAGGGAAGCATGAAAATTCCATTGCGATGTAATTTTATATGTTAGAAATAAAATGATATGAAAGAAGGGTCAGTAGCTACTATTGGATTAAGTGAAGTTTTGCAGATTTCTGCTCAAAATTTTCTTTTTAATACTTTTGGAATTAAAAGAAAAGGGATTTTCTTTGTTGAAATAAGGTGTGATTATGAGGAATGCTACCATGAAATAAGGGTGATTATTAGGTATAATAATTTCTTAGGTTTCATGCTGCAGCATTGAATGTGAGTTAGATGCAGAGACTTCTTAGGTTTTGATTCAATCCAAACACTGCAACATTGAATATTATAGTGAAAGGGCTGTAGATTTCTTAGGTTTCATGCTGCAACATTGAATGTGAGTTGGATGCAGAGATTTCTTAGGTATAATAATCACCTCTTAGGCTACCATGAAAAGGGATTTCATGCTGCAAGGATGCATGTGAGTTGGATGCAGAGATTTCTTAGGTGTTGATCCAATCCAAATACATAAAAATTATAACTTAAATATTATAGTGAAAAGTTAAGGAAGAAGAGGGGGAAAAAAAAGAAAAGGATGTGGTTTGTAAAAGTGTAGGTCTTTTGTGGTGGTTGAACATTCATGGGAGAATTGTTCTGGTAAATTTCAAGAGAGAGGGGAAGAAAATATCAAATAGAAAAAGCGATATATTTGGTATGGGATTTGAAAAGAATATATATACCTTTTGTTGCAAGTATACTTTCTCTATAAATAGAGAAGGTTTGTTTAGGACAGGAAGTGGCTTAGAGGGGCTCACCAAGGATAGGGTGGTCTGGAAACAGGGCTAACCTAAAGAGCATGTGTGAGGCCTAGGGAGACCACCAAAAGGTTGGATGGTCTAGAGGGGTTTGTACATCATGTAAAGATGAGGTTTGGCCTTTCATAACAACTAAAAGAGGATGCTAAAGCTAGTATAGATATGAGTGGGGGCAAAATCTGGTTTTGGTTATGGGCAGAGAGTTGAGTGGGCACGCTCGTGTGATGAGTTAAGATTATTGATTAATTGGAAGGACTAGAATGATTGTTAATGACAGTATTGATGAAGGCAAACCATGCTAAAAATCATTTGTAAGATTCTGCTTGTGCATGTTATTTACGGAGGAGCGATTTTCTCGGGCAATATTTATTTTAACATTAAAAAGTTAATGAGTTTGAAGTGTTAATTTGTTGCTTAATGGTACATACATTTTTTAATTAGCTAGATTTTGTTGATTTTCCATGTTTATGATCTTTGTTTATGATCTTTCGATGCACACTAGCATTCACAAAAATGCACATCGGGATTGCGAACTGGAGTTGATTTTCATAAACACATTGCTGCGTGTGGATTGTAGCTTTGAACTACCATAGCATAAGTTTTAAACACGATTTGTTTCAGGTTGGTTTTAGGATTAATGCCTGAAATGATAGGACAAGGTTTTCTTGAAATTTGAATTTCATGCAATTACCGCATAAAGATTTTGCAGGTTCAAAGTAAAATCATTTGTTGAAACTTGTTCCCACGTCAGTCATGCGAGCCAAAATCTTTTCCCTTCCCATCCCGTGATTTGTTCATGGTATCAAAACCATCTTTTTGGTTGGTTCTTAAGTGAGCATGTGATATGAAATAGAGTAAAATGGTGTAGAAAGATCCATATAGCTGACGTCATTTAGTGGAATAAAGGCTTTGTTGTTGTTGTTGTTGTTGTTGTTGTTGTTGTATTTATTTATTTATTTTGGGTGGAGTGCTAGTTGCTTTTCATGGCTATGCTTCCCCCCTTCTCCCCATAATTTCCTTTTGCTTGAAAATTTATTTGATCTTGCTATTGGCTTATTGCTTAATTGTTAAAGTGTCTAATTTCCTAAAGTGGTACATGTCCATTTCTGCACCTTTTGAGCTACTTTGAAGCATTGTTATACATCATGTTTAGATTTGATATGGAAATATGGTCACCATGTACATTTGGTATTATCATCCATTATATGTATACGGTTGGAAATGGAGTCTCCCTGGAAAAGGGGGCAACCCCGTTTTAATATGATATCAAAGGGAGAAAATGGATGAATTGCATAGAACTTTGAAGTAGTGACGTAGAGTAAGACTTTATCACTATTCAGTCACCTATAAAACAGGTTCAAGTTTCATGTACAAAAAGTTTTGCCGAGCTTGACCTGTGTGATCAAATTAGAAATACAAGTCCACTGACATGGGTACGAAAATTGGTGTTGACTCAGGTACTTGGCTTGACCATTCTATGTCTGGGATTTTTCATGCAAAAGGAAATATAAAGAGATCTTTTGGGTGTTCTTGTTTCCTCAGGGGAATGCATTTTGCTTATTGTTTTGGTGATTGCATGCGCACTGGTATATGAGCTGTATTTGCGGGCAGCTGGCATATTGCCATAATATTCTGTATCAAGTAAGATGTGCATTCTCATATCCTATTTCTAGCCAAAAAGATGATGTTTTTTTTATGAAATAGGGCTCTGATGACTGCATAATTTGGTTCCAAAGGTTAAGATCAAGAGTAAGAGATGAAACCAGCTATGGTGGGAAGCATCCTCGGAAAATTGTTGCTTCTGTCTTTTAGGAAGAACATTCATCTAATGATAAGCATGTCAGCAAACTTTTTTGGTCTCTCTGTGTTAATGCACATGCTTGAGCTTGCATGCATGTATGTTCCTTTTTTGTTCCTTTGATATTTCAGTTCAACATATATCACAGGAAATGAAATAGATACAGATCGTTCGACTTTTAATACTTTTTGTTTTGATGTTTCCGGGGAATGGTTGCTCTATGTTTTCTGGAGATGATGTGATATTCCTCATGTTTCAGGGGCCTGATGTCTTCATGCTTGCAATATTAACTAAAGCTGTAAGAATTATTATTGGTTTTCTAGATATCCTGCAAATTATCCCTTACAAAGTAGATTCAAAACTTATTGGTATTGCCTTCTGTTTCCAATCTGACACTGGCAAGTCCATCTATTCTCAGGTATGTACTTTTCAGATGTTATGCTAGCCACAATCACACTGAACCTATTTACACTTCACAAAAGGATGCTGGAAGCATAAAATAGTGTGTATGGTCTTGTTTTAATGAATTCCTTATACCTTATAAATCCATTTTTGTCACTTCAACCTGTTAAAAAGCTATTTTGTAATTACTTGCCTTATTTTCCTTGCCTGTTATTTGCAGAGTTAAGAAAACATCTGAGGAAACTGAATCTGTACAGGTCCTTTTCAGGTGTCATCGGGATTCAAGTAATGTATAGAGTGGGGATGCTTGGTAGGATCACATGAATACACCTGGCAAGCCATGGCAACTGTCATCAAGATTCAAAGGTGGAGCATGCTTTCAGATGCTGACATTTTCTCTCTACGTCTTGAAATATATGGTGTCAAACTTTCCTCTCAATTGTCTGAAAAGTTTCTGCAATTGATGGTGAATCCACTAGCATTGCGACTCCCCCTTTTTTTCCTTTTTCAGAACTTTATTTTATTTTATTTTGTTATTTTATTTTATTTTTTTTTACCCAGCCCTAATATTTTCTGTCCCTCAGATTTCTTTCACAGCTCCCTCTGAACGTAGAACCATTATACAAATGCCCCAACAAAACTGTTCAAGTTTGTAGCATGGTTATTTATATGTGTTAACTACAGAAGTAATGCCTACTTTTTGTAAAATATTACCATGATTTATCGGCTATTATACCTTTTGTGAACAGAGCAACATGAGCAGAAATGTCTTTGCACATTTGTGTAATTACATGTATATGCGCGTGTTTCCTCTACTGGGAAATGTTTATCGACCACCACTTTTGCAGTCTAATTGTTGCCCACATATGTTTTAGCGCTGCAGAGCAACAGTAAAATTTTGGAAATTGTATGTAGCAGTTTCGAAAGTTTCCATCGTGGTCACAGAAGAAGTATGTTCAATGAGATCATTTTTTGTAGAAGTTATTTTCAGATGTACCAGTTCCATTCTGTTTACCTCAAAAATGACCTTCAGAGGTAACTAGTTCTGTTCTATTTAGGATGGAAGATGACGTTACTTTTATATCCATTTGCTGTTGTAGAATGTGATTACTGATCTAATTACATTTCATTTACAGGGTTACTGATTTAGTCCTAACGCACTAAGTCACATGGTTATGGTTAAGACAACAAGCCAGAGGCATGGTTTTTTTTAATGAAACTAAGCTTATCACACATCTTTGTGCTCAACCCTTATTATTATTATTTATTTTTTTTCTCCTCCTTTTCTTCTGTAAGCAACAAAGGGCAAAATAGTGTGAAAACAAAATAAAGGAAAGAGAAAGAAAAGGACAATTACTAGATGAGAGTGACGAATGGGAGAAGTGCATTTGGTGTTTGATAGAAACAATTCGGCTAAGTCAGGGTGCAGGATCTGAGAGAGGAGCCAGGTTTTGTGGACGTGTTTAGGATGTGGGGTGTTTGGTGGGTGCAGAGCGTAATGTAACGTCTCATGGCATTATTATGCGGGAATATAATGTGTCTACGGTTGAGGGAGCAAAGTGCTCCTCTCAACACCCACAAGGCCGCCCCCCCTAAAAAAAATGTTCTTTCTGTGCCTTTTCTCATTACTGGTTTCTGACTCATCACCCACATTACCATCTCTCCCTCCCTCTCTCTTTCTCAATAATGCAACTGAGTTACATTTGCATTTTACCATTCTGAGTTAGTGCTTGGTAACTCATGGCTACACGCCCTGTTACTGGGCTAGTTGTTGTTGATGGTTTTTTTTTTTTTTTTTTTTTTGGCAAGTTCTCTCTCATGCACACAAACACATCCTAAATATGACTTTTTTTTGGTACATAAGGAAACTTAAACTCGAGGTCATTACAAGGGGAGAGAGGGGAGAGAGGGCTGTGGTAGTTCAGCTAAGCTCATCGGCTCCTAAATATGACTTTGGGTGTGTTGTTTCAGGAGTCGCCTCTAATAATGCAGTGAAAACCTTCGAGATCACTTCTTGACGGGCCTGATCTTTCTTATCCTATTTGTTAACTATTTAGTGAAAGATCCATCCCAGGAACATGATCCTCTCTTTCCCTTTCCTTGGATCATGTTTGGAGCCATCATGGTGGATTAAAATTCCATCAACTCGTTCCTTGTCTGCACACGTCTTTACAGGCATTTTAGCCTCGACAATATCCATGTTGTTCGCCTGCCCAACATTTGATTTATGCGTACCACATCGCCCCGAAGGGAAGACTTGTATTCATAAGGTACAATTCGTATGTAAAGGGGAGCAGATTTGTTTCATGGTTGAAAAGTACTGGTTGATATGACCCTTTTTGTTACCCAAAAAGAAATTGACAAATTCGATAGGTTGTTATTTGATTTATTGTAAAAATGATAGGAAAAAAAGGCTATTATGAAATTATTAAATAAATAAAATAACATTGTTGGAACATATTTATTTTCCAGAATTTCGTATTCCCATGTTTTATGATTTTAATTTTCCAATAAAATATTGAAAATCATAATTCTGCAACAAAATGCTGTGTTCGCCGCATCCAATAGCAAGTGAGATTTAGTATCCATAAAAAAATCGATGACTCTTGAAAATTTTTCGAAATATGACTTGAAAAGGGAAAATGACTCAAATGTCGGGCCCTCTAAATTTCATTATTGAGGAATGCTAGTACAAAAGGTTAAATTAGCAAAGCAAACATACCCTTTCTTATTATAGAGCCGACATAACATTGCCTTGACTCGAGAATGCTCAAAAATGGTTTCGAGACGATGTAAGTCATTGACTGTGGATCACTACCCCCACCCATTTCTTTTTCCTTTGTGGGTACTCCTCCCAATTCCACCCCCACCCACTTTTTTTCTGTGTTCTTTCTGGCCCGGCACCACTCCCAGTGCTCATACTAGAACTGCTCAAAGAACAATTCTCATGGACAATTATTTAATTGTTTATTCTCGTTAGGATTGTTCTTAAGAGTTTGGAGAAAGTCCAATGCTCCCTTGGGATAATCCTCGTCTGCCTTGATTTACTTGGTTTTTTTTGTTATTTTATTTATAATTGTTTTAATTAAAATATTTTTATATGAAATATAAGGTTTGATAAGAGGAAGTTCAATCAATCATCATTATATTAATTTTTTTTAATGAAAACTTTATTTAAACTGAGTTGAATCTCAAACTCACTGTACCAAAAAACAAATCATTATCGATGAGAAAAAATCCGTTGATAATAGCGACGGATTAACGTCAAACTAAATACCGAAAGATTAGTGATAAATTAGTGACATAAATATTTTTGTCACTAATCTGTTGCTATAGTGATCCATAGTAAAAAAAATCTGTAAATTTATCAGCGATGGATTGCGAACGGAATTTTTAGCGATATAAATTTCCATCGCTAATCTGTCAGTGTGGTGGTGAAGGGTAAAAAAATAAAAAATTGAATACAATTATCAGTGACAGATTACCGACATAAATTTTAACGACGGATCAGCAATAGATTTTTTTAAATTTTTTTATTTAATAATTCTTTTTCTTTTTCTTTTTCTTTTATTTTGTAGAAGAATAATTTTATTTTATTTTTTATTTTTTTATTTTAAGCTAAAATTTTATTATTTTATTATTTTATAGTAAATTATTATTTTAAATTATTGTATTATTATTAAAAAAAGTGAAGTAAAGATGACAAATAAAAAAAAGAATAAGAATAGAGACGGTGGTTGTGGTGTTTTTATCATTTGTGCACAAAATCAAACCTGGCTGGGGCGGGCTAGCGGAATATTTTGCAAATCAAAGGAAGTAAGCACACGGGCCGGCGCGGGCTGGGCACGTGTGAGGGTGCATGCCAGCTGGCAGGAGGGCGTGAAGGCGCGTGCATGAGCCTGAGAGCGACGGAAAAATTTCGTCACCAATATTTTTTTATATTTTCTTTTATTAACGACGGATAATTTAGTGATGAATTTTTTTTCATTGTTGATATTTAGTGACAGATAGTATTTTATCAGTAATATTTAGCGGATAGGTTTTCGGTGACAGATTTAATGACGAAAAATATCTGTCTCTAATATTTTTTAGTAATAGATTTTTTACTTTTTATTAACATGGATATTTCAGTAAGATATATTTTTTTGTGGTGTCAATTATTCTCCGTTAGGAGCTATTTCCGAATCTATTTCTGAATTGGCCATAGAACGCATGCTTAAACACTCACAGGCGCATGCACAGGCACACACGGTCACACGGTGCACGCTAAAATGAATTACCATTTAATTGAGCCTCTAGATTTTTTTTTTTGATAATTTAACTATTCGGTATTTAAATTTTTGTCTCGATTAATTCAGATTGAAGAGTTTGTCAGGCCTCAATTGAGGAATTCTCTCACAATAATATTTTTTCCGTATTCAGTGATAGTCGAACTCCCGACCTAGTTAAATATATTTCTTTTCTTACTAATTTAATTAGGAAGTTAAGTCACAATTATTATTAATTTCAAAATTTTTGTCAATAAACTCCAACTTTGGGTTAAATATGTTGACAGAAATTACAAAACTTTGAATTAAAAAAAAGAAAACCATAAGATACATTTTCTTTCTTTTTTTTTTCACTGAAAGACCGTGCGTAGTTATATATCTCTTGCCATTACCATGAGATCAAAATAGAACATCCAATTGATTCAAAACCTACTTTTTCCTACAATTTTCATGAAAAAATATTTTGCTCCATGCATGGGGTTGGCATCTGCGATACTAGAATATAAAACGACAATTCTACATTTTGAAAATTTTTAAGGTTTCCTTAGTTTGAAGATACGCAATAAGTTTAGTTTCAACATATCTGTGTACTCTCGTCAAATATTATGAGAAATATATGGAACAAAAATGAATCGTGTATGGAAATCTTCAAGCTAGGGAGAACAATGTAGGAAAACAAAAATTCACATCGTAAACTTCCTCTGTTCTCGGAGATACTAGATTAAAATTCCTTGATTTTTCCCCCAAAGTAATCAGACAGGAAATTTATTATTATCGGCAAATTTTGCATATGGGATTTTGCGGATCAGACAGATTGACAGAAAATGCTTTGTGTTGGTGCTTTTGCCGGGAAATGCACATGCTCATTTGTAATCATTTTTTTTATTATACTGTATGATATTTGAAATCATGTCTTAACTAATCTATTTTAAAATTTATAATAACTCATTTAAAAGATTACATGTCCAGCGTTACTTGCTCCATATCTAAATTATAAATTAAATTTATAATTTTGATTAAAAAATCTAATATCATATTTCATTAAATCGATTAACATTTATAATATGTTTTGACAACATTCATATCTAGTGGGTCATGACCTTTTGTTTGCTTTCTGTATAGGTTCAGATTCGGGAGAATATATGTCTCTCTCTCTCTTTTTTATGGTACATTGTCTCTCTCTTATCATTGTTCTTTGCCTCTTGCTTAATTCATAGGGGCCTTTATTTGTAGCTTAGACAAAAATTCTTGCCACCAATTAAGGCAATAGCCTTGTGAGAATGACACTGATTTTCACTGCGGGTGACATTTCATGTATCAGTAAGGTTTGGAATTCAAAGATGTCCGGTAATAGTTGATAATGCAAAAAATGTTATATTTATTTTTTTTATCATAGTTTGATTTTGAATTAATTATTGTCTTAATGAACATTTTTTTTATGATTTTTCATTTTTAAGAAATCAAAATTGAAAATTGGATCAAAATGAGTTTAAAGAGATATTTTTGAAACTAAATAGTTCAAGATATCAATTGGACCTACAAAGAAAAGGAAGAAACCCCTAGAGTGGAAGATTTATTTATTTTAGAAATTTTACTTTAACTAAAATTGTTTAAAATAGTTATTTATTTCATATTTTTTATGGGAGAATATTTTTAAGATCTAAGTCACCACAGAAGACTTCTAATTTTCTTGGGAGCTTTATGCCTATATATACTCAGAGAGAAGGCGACACTATTCATGAATCACAAGGGAGGCTGCTGCTACAATTCTTCCTGTAGGTTTTAGGATTTAGGTTTTAGGTTTTAGGTTTATTTTTTCTTTTTCTTTTATTTGAAGAATAGTTTTTTTTTTCTTTTATTGATTTAAAAACATGATAATATAATGAGTGGCTAGTTTTTTTTTCTGATTCAAGAAGAATTTCATTGATTGTATTCATTATGAGGTTTTGTACTTCATTTAATTTCTTACCTTTTTAATTCAAGTATTTATTGATTCTTAATTTATTTACATGAAAAATTGATATTGGTTAATTTGACAATTTAATTCAATATTAATTTTTCTACTACATTCAGGATTTCAGTGATCCATAATTGTCATGAATAAATGATACGAATAATAAATAGGTTATTTATGTTTATGAGTCATTTCCCAATATTCATTTTAACATAAGAAATCGATGGAACAAAATCAAATAATTATACGGCTATCCTGGTTATTTGTATTCTGGTTTAACTATTTTCACAGAATTTAATACTATCATTAAATTGATATGAAATGCTATCGTGTCTAATCGATTAATTATAAATTTTGATTTGATACTGTGTTTGGTCAATTAATTTTGGAAAATACAAAATTTATTATGAGTATCCTAATAAATCTAAGATTAAATGCTTGAATGGTAAGTATAATATTGTTAACCGATGATCAGTAAAACAATCGAATATGTGCATTGAGATTCTTTTATAATTTTTAGTATTTTCGCATTATTGATTTGTATTTTAATTTTAGATTTTTAATTTTTGACTTAGTAATTTATTTCATAAACCCTCTATTTTGTTTTGATAACCACTAAGAAATTAAGTTTATAGTTCCTGTGGGATTCGACCGGTACTATTATTGCTATAAGTTTGTTACATTGAAAGATTAGTATTAATTTGAGGGGTTCGACAAACCCATCCAATAGTTTTTGAACAAGATAACTAAAAAAACAGGTTTTAGAACTTTTGATATTTTGATAGAGCTGCATCCGATTGATAGTAATTATTTTTCAAAGTGAACATTTTAATGTTGAAATTTAATAGAGATCTTGTGTTCATACCCAGAGAGACAGCTTCTATACCCTACAGCCATCGTTTTCAATCGAACTAAAAAAGAAAATAAAAGAAGACAAATATCTTGCTAATGTAGGCAATCATTGTCACTAATAAGCCACAACACCCTATTTTATCGTTCGGTTTTAGGTGAGGTTATGCAACAAAGTTGGGAGCACAAAATTTGTCATAATTATAAATGCATATAGATACACACACACACACACACACACACACACAAAGGCATAAATACATGTGACACTGATTCATAAATACACAATTTTGCAGAAGCTGAGATTTGGCTTGGATTATGAACCATTTCAGATTTTATTTGGCATTTCATTCAATAAAATATCTTACAATTATTGACAGCATAGTTCTTTAGCCATATTTGGCGCACGGACCCCTGTATATTCTATATTTGTCAATATTCCTGGTACTTGCACCAGAGTCCAATATGCACAAATTGCCAGCCTACTTTACATACTCTTGTTCAAATGTAAATGATTCTCCATATATATCCCAAAATGAAAATTTGGAAAAGAAAATAAAAGTGAAAAAAAAAGAAGAAGTGAAAAGGGGAAAGAGAAAAAGGGACGGCGTACAATGGCATCTAAGCTGGTTTTCATTTTCCCAAAATGTATTATTGCATGATACGCTTGATCTAAAAACCATCAATATGTAACACGACATTTTTAAAATAGATAAAAGATGCTGTGGGTGGAGAGAGAGAGAGAGAGAGATGTCCTTGGCTACCTTGTGTAACGGTTGTGTACCAAGTAAATGCACCTTTAATCTCGTAAGCTGCCATCCACATAAATTTTAATTTTATCCATGGACTTTTTTTTCTATTCAAAAGATGACAATGATAATTGATCGGACCCTTTCAATAAAAGAATTCAAGTTTTAGTAGAAAACTTCATGTACCACTTTACGTGTGCAGAAATATTTGATGTTTTTGTTTGCTAGCTCAACAGCCCCAGAAATATGCAGATAAGGACGCAGAACTTTATTGGGAAATATTATATGCATCATTCTGAAGTGGCAACTTAACGCATGATTTAGGGGCACTTTTGGATGGGGCTCTCAGGCTCTTTCAAGCTCTACTATGGTTGGGTACTGCTCTGCCTTTAAATCCCTTACATTCTCTGCACATTTAACATCTTATAAAATAAAATATAGAAAAATTAACTGAAAATAAAGACTTCGGATTTCTCCATAACATGGTATGGAATGATGTTTTACCAATCCATTTAGACCTTAAAGTCAACCTCAGCCAAAAAAGAGGTTGACCCAAACATCTCCTACCTCTATTGAATATAATATTTGTAATATTTATCAGTATAATAAAAATACAAGTTCTAATGGCAAATGAATATATATGAGATATAAAGTGAATCATGTAAAGCTTTATATATGTCAAAGTGATGAAAGTATTTCCCTATCTGTATTGGGAGAGGCACTTATTGTTAAAATTTAGCAAATCCATTTGTTCTCTTGTGATTCTTTATTCACATGCACCATCATAATCAAGAGGAGAAATGAATCAGTGTCCCAGTTACCAAAGCAATAGTGGGACATAGTGAATCACAAAAGAGATAGTAGGAACATATAGGATCATATAATTAGGAAAAAAGCAAATATCATGTTTCCAACCAAGTAGGGGAACATGTTCTCATCCTCTTTATTCTCAATTTTTCTTTGCCGTATCTACACGTTGTGACACCAGATTCCAACATTAACCCGCACATTAACTAAGAGGATAACCTTAGCTACTACTTTTCTTAACTGGGGAGGGGTCTATAGCCTTTTATTAAAGTTGAGAAGATCACAACTATTAATCCAATTCAGCTATCACAATAATCAAGCGCCCTAGCATTATCTTCAATTAAAAATTGTCACAAGAGGTAATCATGTAAACCTATCCATTTTTTAATGAGATCATGGAACAAAGCTTGGAAAGAAGTAATTATTTTAATGGGGCATCAAAGCAATGCTGTGTTGTGAAAGGAGCAAAAGTTGCTTGAGAAAATGAGAGCAACCAAAAGCAAATATATGGTGGTAAGGGGTAACCCCACTTCATTAACATTGGGCTAATGGGCTAATAAAGAAATGTAATCGATCAAGTTGGCGGTTTTTTTATGCCACTTCAATTTTCCCCTTTTTTTTTTTTTGTCTTTCTTTTAGTTCTTTATTTAGTTTTATAATATTAAAAACCAGTTTTGGCTCTCCGAGTGCGTAACACTAAATTCACCACCAATCACTTGTGGACAAACTTTCGTATATGAGCTTAAAATCCTTTAGTATGGTTACCAAAATGCTGAAAATTTTGGGGGGGAGAGAGAGAGAGAGATGCACCTCTAGTGCACAGTGAGTGGGAAATAATTTTCTTTCCTTTTTGGGGATGTAAAGTAATTGATTTGGCAAATATGCCAATTGAAGTGTGATTGTTTAAAGTATTCCAAAGCGGTTAGTTAAAGTAAATTTAAGTGGCTTTGGGTGCATTATGCGATTCATCTTTATGCTAACTTAAGGAAATTAACAATTCCTTTCCTCAGTTTAATGATAGAAGTTGGTTCGGTAGGTTTTCATTTTCTTTTAGTATTTTTAGGGATTAAGTATTGCATAAGCTTGATTACCTAGTATTACTTATTAATGATGTGATTTTCTTTTTACAATTTTTTTAGTATGGGGCTTAGGAGGCAATAATGCATATCATAGGTCTCTTGCGACCGTATTTGTAAGGCTTTTCCTTTTTCCTATGTTTTAATGCCAAAAAGAAATATTTTTTAGTCACGTTTTAGGGACTGTAATTTTTTAACTATGTTTCATGATATTCTATTTTTAGACCATATTTTTTCCCTACGTTTCTCCAACAATAAAAGGGTAAGGAAAATTTCGTAAAACTTCCGTCTCTCTCTCTCTCTCTCAGATAGCTTTTCAACTCCATGGAGGCATTTTATAGTGGGGAACTTGATCTGAATGAATTGAAATAGAATATCCATCCCCATATAAAACTGTTTGGAATAAAAACCTCATAGAAATCTGGTGGCTAGAATGGAATGTTTTGCCTTAAAATGGTGAGAAAATCTGCTGCCCTCAAATCACACCCAGCTAGTGGGTAGACAACAAATGAAAATGTCCACCCAATTTCACCAATGTCAGTTGTCATCTCTAACTTTGAATAATTTTGGTGTATAATTAATTCTAAAATTGAAAATACTTGTAATATGGATTACATATACTTGCGATTCATTTTAACGCCCAATATATTACATCGGCTGTCAACTCAGAAGATACCTTACAGGAAAATACATACTACTCCTTAATGGGTTCATTTCAGAATAAAGTAAGAAGAAAAGAAAAAAAAGGATAAAGTTTTTTTGTATCGGAAGAACAAAAGAAGTAAATGAATCTCTTTACTTCCAAAAGAATCTCTTTATCTCACAATAGAAAAATATGTGGAAAGTAAATAATTTAAATAAGAGAGTTTGTAGAATTTTGAACTTTAAATTTCTTACTCCCTAACTATGAAAAAAAAATCATTTACTCCAAAACTTTAAACTTATAAAATCACTGCCTATTTTTATAAATTGAACAACTGACATAATAATGGCCTACAGTTATCTTAAGAAATAAAAAAGCCTCTCCAATAGTAATTTATACAGATTTCCACAAAAAAAAAAAAAGAGATAGCAAATGAAGGACCCACATAGAAGGGGATTAGATATAAAACATTATGAGTGGGATTAGGTTTAGATTCCTAAGTCTTTGACAAATATTATTACATAACAAAATAATTTGAGAGGTATCCAAAAAGGAGCAGTAGATTAGATTTCATATCATAGAATTGGGAAGTGGAAGATGTAAGTTGAAACTTGGGATGAGATAAATATAAGAAAAATTGGACGTATCATATGGTGAAGGAATATCCGGATTGTCCTTGGCGTGTACGTTGCCCAGGTAATGGAAGCTGACGATGCTTTGTATGACATTAAATTTACTGGTTGGCGAATAATACCCCTAAAATGGTAGGTCCTACATCACCCTCAGCATCACCACAGAGAGAGAGAGAGAGAGAGATGATAGGGGTTTCATTTGCTAATTGGATAGAGTTGGATTAAAATATTTAAGATAAAAAATAACCATATGATCCACTCTTGGTGTTAAAATATGCTATCTTGAAAGTTCTATGAAGCTCAATTTTAAGTACAGATAGAGACGTACTGTAGGTTTATAATTGCATCATTTTATACTTTGAATTTTGTGTTATAATTGTATCGCGTTATATTTCTTCTTTTTCCTTGAATAAAAATGATAGAAAGAGATGACTATCGATATTTATTATATCTTATCTATTTTATGTTAAATATTTATTTAAATGATTATTGTTTTTAACACGTTATTTTATTTGCTATCACCCTATATAATGCTGGGTAGATTATATTTCCTTGCAAAATAGTGTATAGAATATTAGACATGTCCATGGGCAAACAAGCTCAATGGTGCAATGTTAGGTTTATAGTATTGTTCTGATTGCATGGTCTAATTTTGTTTTTTGAATTTTGTCTACCGACTACTTTAAATATTGGATAAGGGGCTGAAAGACCATGTCAAAAGCTCAAAACGTGGCCTATCATGACGTTTTAAAAGGGGTGCGGGGAGCAAGGCCCCTTCCATACTAAATGTCTTATCTCGTAGGATTTAATATGGTCATTATTTCATGGGGTCGATTCAATAGAGTTAGAAAAACGTCCTTCTCCAATCTTTATTCCTACAAATTGATGTTTAATTTGTTGATTTTTCTATTGTGCACGTAAACTAGTAAAACGTACCATGAAGTGATTTTCTTATTGGGAATGTGACTTTGTTGTATTCGATAAATGGTCTTATATGAAAAAAAAAAAAAGAAAAAGATGAATACTAAGAATATATAATGAAAGGTTGTAATTCTTTTTTATAGAAAAAATTCAGAGATCTATTTTTTTGTGAAATTTAATTTTCCACATATATGGGTCTAATTTTTGGTCGAGGGGTCTATTGGGTAAAAGCTATATTTCTTATTACATGCAGATGATAGCAGATGTTATCATGCATCTAAAAAAAATAGCAACGTGTTTAATGATTTAATGACAAAAATAGGTCACCAATTGCAGGCTTAGTACCCTAATTTTTCAAGACAGAAATGGCAAACATTATAGAGGAATATTAATAGGAAATTTTACATTAAAAAGAAAAATCTATGCCTAGTTAAAGAGTATTATATTTTATCAAAGAAATTACGTATATAGTTTTCTAGGTTTTCTTCACTTTGTTTATCTTGGTTTTTACTTTGTTTTCAACAATGCTAAAAAAAAAATAGCGTGAAATAATATTTAATATATTGATATTTTCTTCGGATTTCACATCAAATTTAATTCCCCACACAAAAATTTGGGTTATGTTTCGAAATATACCCTAAAAAATAATTTTTAAAAACCCGAATAGCAAACAAATTCCACATCTATATCATATTTGTCATGGGTTGGATCCGCGACAGACTATTCCGCGTCTTCAAGACGAGACATAGCCCAGAGGCTCCCGCGCGCAGAGAGCTCCCGCGGCAGTGGGCGGTGGGCGACAGTGGGCGGCAGTGGGGGAGGGAGGGAAAGGGAGCCTTGCGCGGAGGTGGGGGAGGGAGGGGGAGGGCTTCCGAGACAGTGGGGGAGGGAGGGAGGAAGAGGGAGGAGTGCTGCGAGGGGTGGGAGAGAGAGAGGAGTGCCGTGGCAGGGGAGAGAAAGAGAGAGAGCCACGGGGGAGGGAGGGAAAGAGAGCCGCAGGCGGCGGAGGGAGGGGCTGCGGGCGGCGGGGGCAGAGAGAGAGACAGTCGCGGGGGAGAGAGAGAGCCGTGGGGGGAGGGAGAGAGAGAGAGCCGCGGGCCTCCACCACCAGCGGCGCTACGCACTTCCTCCGCGGCGTTGCTGTCCTCCCCCGCGGCGTTGTGCTCTCCCTCTCTCCCCATTGGCACTGCGCTCTCCCTCCCCCCAGCGGCTTTCTCTCTCTCTCCCTCCGCCGCCCGCGACTCTCTCTCTCCCTCCCTCCCTCGCGGCTCTCTTTCTTTCTCTCCACTGCCGCTGCCCTCCTCTCTCTCTCTCCCCCTCCCCCGCGGCACTTCTCCCTCTCCCTCCCTCCCCACCGCCGTGGAAGCCCTCCCCCTCCCCCCTGGCGGCACTCCTCCCTCCCTTCCCCCCCCCCGCGGCTCTCTCTCTTTCTCTCCCCCGTTGCGGCCCTCCTCTCTCCCCCCCTCCCCCCGCGCACTCCTCCCTCCCCCTCCGCCGCCCGTCGCCCGCCCCCTCCCCCGGCGGACCCCCCGCCGCCCTCCCCCCCTCCGCAGCCCTCCCCTCTCTCTCTCCCTCCCTCCCCCCTCCGCACCCCGCCGCGGTCCTCCCCTCTCTCTCCTTCCCCCGCCGCCCCCGTCGTGATCCTCCCTCCCCCCTCCGCCCCCCGCCGCTCTCCTCCCCTCTCTCCCTCCCCCGCCCCGCGGACTCCTCTATCTATCTCTCTCTCTCTCTCTCTGGACTTTGTCACGGTTTGAAGACGCGACACAGTGTGTTGCGTCTTCAACTCTCGATAAATTCAAATTATTTGAAGAAATTTTTTTTCGTTCGGATTAAAAAAAAAAATTATATTATTTCGATACATGTCCCTAATTTAGTATTGACCCCAAAAATTTAGTATTTGACTCGGCGAAGGGGTAATTTGTTGGTGAGTGTGGGAAAGGGTATTAAATTTGGGTGGGGAGTGGTATCCGAAAGCAGCCAGTAGTGGTGGGCCCTTTTGACTGTCCAATGTTCTCTGGGTCCCATTTTCCATCTACCTAAACCGCCTAATTAAAAAATGTAAAAGAGAGAGAGAGAGAGAGAGGAATTCAGAAAAAATGAAAAACATACTATTCCTTCCTATGCGTCACCCCCACAAAAACCGTTTCGACCGTTCTTTGAGTGACGACAAAAATCATAACGGGTACCGTGCTACATGTGATGACGGACTATGATGAACGGAAACCGCTAAATACTACGTTTTTCTGTTTCCGAAACATTTTCCACCTTCGCAACATTTCCACGTATCAAATTAATTAATATTTACATAAAAATCATTATATTTTTTTTCATATTTATATATATTTTTATATTTAATAAATTATTTATTTATTTAATCATAATTTTTATTTTTTATATTATTTATCTTAAATTTAATAATTATATATTTAATTATTTTTTACTTTTATTATAAAATATGATTATTCTATTATTTTTAAAAAATAATTAATATTTATATAAAAATCTTTATATTTTTATATTTACATATTTATCCACGTTTTTGTTTCTTGTATTTTTAAAAAATATCGTTTTACTGTATCATTTCGTATCCGTTTTCGTTTTCCAGTTTTCGTTTCTGTGCAACATAGATGACAGATTTACCAACGTTTGATGACTTAGTTGGTTTGGGGACTGACATCCCTTAACTATGATCGGGAGTTCAATTCCCCATGGGAACGAAAAAATCAATACCGGAAGACTTGCCCCCTCAATTAGACCCTATAAGCGATCGACCCAGATTAATTAGGGCGAAACCCTGAATACTGGTTGGTGGCCTAGTCATGGTACACCAAAAAAGAAAAAAAAAACATAGATGACAGATTTTTCCAAATATATTCCTCTATTCGACCTATCATTCCATGAATTCGATTCATATCAATTTTAAAAGACAACCGTTTCAGTGTAATATTTTGATATTTTAATTTATTAAGATAACTGTCTATCTATTCAAATGTATTCTTTGCGTTACTAATCACCCCAATGCAGAATTTTAAGCTTCTTTAAGATTCATCTAATTTCTTTTTATTTTTTATTTGATTTAATAATATTTTAGATAAAAAATTAAATATTTAATAGAAATATTAAAATTATAATCATTGTATTATAAATTTTATTTTATTTTTAGTTAAATTTGATCTCAATTTGTAGTGGGCAACAATTATTGACCTTCTTCTTTTGCTTTTTGCCAGTTGATATGAAACCGTCTGCAGCTTTTTTTAGGCTTTGTTTCGTGACTCTAATAAACATACACATCTTTTGGGGCGACTTTATACTAAAGTTGCAAGACATGTCCAAAAGGATCAACTAAGTCATTAATAAAATCTCTTAAAATGTTAGCATATGACAATAAAATATGTAGAATTAGAAAAATATTATCTTTTATTGTATAATTCAAATATTTTTAGAGCAAGCCAAAGAATTTGCATGCATATCAAGAATTCAACAGCTTATGTTAATTATATCAATTATTTAAGATAATTTATATTTTTTTGCATTGAACAAAAAATAATTAATAAAATATAGCATTATAATCACAGGACTAAATGATTTGTAATTAGACTTAGTTCGATCTTGACTTGAGTTGGATTTATCTAAAAATCATTTATGTTAGCCTATAACGTAACAAGTTAAATTTAAGCTCTATTTTGATCTTATTTATTTAGTCAAGTTGTACCAATGTATTATTTGTACCACATTTTACAAAAAGTTAAAATTACTCAAGTTTGGCTCTCAACTTCACAAAAGTTTGATTAAATTAGATTTAGTAAACTAACTAATCTTTTTTTTTCAGACCTTAAATATTTGGAATCATATTTCGACTAATCCGATTTGAACATTTATGAGAATTCTATTTAAGAGACAGTTCTCCTATCATAATTTTTTTCATTTTCAAGTTATAAATTCGAGATTTGATTAACAAATTTAACATTTTATCTTATTAAATTAATTATACGTTGATATGTTAAATTTGTTATATAATAAAAAATTCGCTTGACTAACCACCGAACTTGACCCTGTTGTTCTTAATCTCTGTGAAATACAGGTAATACTTATTTCTAAAGTAAATTACTACTTACCCCAAATTAATCGATTTTATAATGCAAACGAAGTTTTGTCCTATTCCATTAAATAATTTCTCCTGCCACCATCCCTCTTTTCCTCACTTCTAAAGGACGCCTGGCCCCGCAAAGTTTTCTCCCCTTTACCACCCTACCCTACCCTGCCCCCACAGGAGGTCGGGCTCCAATTTAAGCATAGAAGAAAATATGGGGGTAGGATGATGTAAAATTAACAAATGAATTATAAGAAAAAAGAAAATCAATAAATGAATTTGGGTAAATTCTTTTTATATATTTTTTTAAAAGTACGTTTTGTTATAAATAGTCACCTACTATTTAGAAGAGAAATAACACTCGGGTGGGCTACTTTTTTACGATATAAATTGAGCCAATGCACTTGACTAGACAATGGCATAAAGAAGGAGACGGTAAAATTTATTTCCATCAAACAATTAGAGACTTGTTGAATTTTTTCCCCCTTCTTGGTTGCATCTTAATAATAAACAAAGCCACCATGATTGCAATCACAAAATTATGAACAATTAGAAGAGGCGGACCATGGATCACATTCAAAAGGTAATGATAGAGTGAAAGAAGCCACCTTGCTTGATGCACCATAACACTATACCATAGGCTTTGTATTTACATAAATTGAAGAGAGAGATTTGAGTAGTGTTGGAGTGTAAAAATCATGGCGAAAATTTGTGTGAGCATCGAAATTGAAACCATTCGGATGACGTAAAGCACTCATGTTGCACACAAATGTGGCAAAACTTTGAAGTTCGGTTACAGAACAGCTGTCTACACCCAATGAAATCTCGCACCCTTTCGATTATTATATGGCAAGGAATTTGTTTGTTGGGGTTTCTTAAGTGCGTCTTCACTGTACTGTGTAAAATTTCACCACGGCACAACTTGGGATATCTGAAGAATTTAGGAGGCTGTCCCACCATGACGACATTACACGCCAAAAAATGCTTAAACCCCCTCTCCCTCTCCCTCTCGGCCAAATTACCAATACCTTTATTTCTTCTCAACTCTCAGTTTATAAATAACTCATTCCAATTCTTTGAACCACATCTCACGTTTGACAGACACAATCATCTACTCTCTCTCTCTCTCTCTCTCCCCCCCCCCAACCCCAAATTGAAACCACTCTTTCTTCCAATTCTTGGATTATAAATAACTCATTTAAACTTCAAAACCTATCTTACATTTGTCACTCGCTACTCTTCTCTCTCTCTCTCTCTCTCTCTCTCTCTCTCGCTCACACACACACACACACACACACAACAATGAGAACCTTAAGAAACTTCACCACAAACACAACCACAACATCAGCACCACCACCACAGGGACAACACGCACCATGGCACTCACCGGTACCATATCTCTTCGGAGGACTCGCAGCCATGTTAGGACTCATAGCCTTTGCCCTCCTAATTCTAGCTTGCTCCTACTGGAAGCTCTCCGGTTATCTTGACGGTGGTGACTCCGGAGACCGAGACACCAATGATTCATCCGCCGAAACAAACTCATCTGATGGCGGCGACGCCGTGAAGCCACCGCCGGTGTTTGAGGAGAAGATATTGGTGATAATGGCTGGTCAGCTTAATCCAACTTTTGTTGCCACTCCTATTTGCAGTAGAGCCTCTTCCCTCAACAATGGTAATTCTAGTAGTAAGGAAGAAACGACGTCGTCCGATAAAGCTGACGCGAAAGTTGAAGATGGGAAGCAGGAGGGTTGTGTTCAGGTGGAGATGGGGAGCATGCAGAACCATGGAGGAGCGGATCAGGGTCCTTGATTTCTTTTTTGTGGTTTCTGATTTTTGACTTTTGGGATTTATGCTCGTATTTGAAGAGAGATTTTGTTTGGAAGGGTAAATGTAGAAGAAACTACTAGCTTGCACCGTGGGGATTGGGTTGGGATTTGGGTGCACCTTTTAAGGGTTCTTTTTTTTTTTTTTAAGGCTTTTGCCCTCTTCATTGCGGGAAATGTAAACATAGAGGTAATATGAAGGAATAGCTTTTCGGTCCAATATTTTCAACTTTTAGCTTGAGTGGGATTTGTGTTTTTTCTCCCCTTAATTTTTCAGCTTTTATCATTTTCGTAGCATCAATATTCTTATCTCTTTACCAAAAAATATTAAGCAGCCCAATTTAAAACCCAAGTAATTTGTCAAAACTTTATTGGTAGGTACAATAAAATGATAAATTTAAATTAGTAATACCATATATATTCTGTCAATGAATAGGGAAATAGATTTAACCACGTAACATTGGTGTCATTCTTATATATATATATATTTTTTATTTTATTTTATTTATTTTTTTATCTTCTCCTTATGTTCAAGTCTACCAAGCAAAATGGTAACTGAAATAAAAGCTCTTTGGTGGGTTCCAAAAGTTGATGCATCATTTGATTTCTTTTTCTCTTTAAAGCCTAATTAACAATCAGTAGTCTTGTGCTACGGATAAGGATGAACAACTCTTTTTAAAGCCTAATTCATCCCATTTGATTGCATCAAGCTTTTTGTGTATAACTTATCTCTTATATTTTTAGTTTCATTTTCCAAGACTTGGGTAGTGTGAAAAAATATTCTTATTCTAACTATTCAGACAACCCATTACTTTTTTTTTTCTTTTAAAATATAAGGTTATCAATTTAAAATTATACAATAAAAATAATTATCTCTCCTATAATTATTACAAGGTTTATTTAATTTAACTAATAAAATTTAGCTAATGAATTATAATTGATGATTAACGACTGATGGTTGATAGTTGTTAATTGATATTAGTATTTGTTTATTTAACCGATAGCAATTATTGTTTATGTATAAAATGATAGACAATGATAAATTTATATTACTTAAATTTGTTTTATTTTTAAAATATTTCTTTTTAGATTATTACTATATATTGAAATATAAAATTTATAAATATAATATCCTTAAGTTTTTAGAAATAATTAATTTAAATACATGTTTTAAAAAATTGATCTATCGTTTGAAGAAAAAAAAAGTTGAAGGAAATTAGGGTAAGAGAAGAAAACTGAAATCGATTTTGTGGGTAAAAAAATTGAAGGAATTTGCTAATTAATCTATTGATTAAAGAAGAAAATTTGATAAATTAATTTAAAATACAAAAAAAAAAAAAAAACAAGAGATGGGGAGTGTGTACATATTTGTGCTAGTGTCTAGAGAATAGAAAGGGTTTAAATGGGTGGGATGGGAGTAGCTGGGTGAGAGAGAGATAGAGTGTGTGGGCAAGAGAGGAAAGTTTATTGGGTGTTAGGTTGTATTCAATTGCTTTATGAATAAAAAATTATAATGTGGCAAACAAAATTTGAATTTTTTTTTTTTAATTTTAAGGGGAAAATTCTTTTCAGAAATTTAGTGAGAAAATAATAAATGTAGGGGTGAACGAATTACAATTTTAGAGATGAATTTCATTTAGTTGGAAATTTTTAAATTTTTACACATCAAAATTTTACTAAAATGATTGGGGGCCAGTTGCCCCATGCTCGCGGTCCCTCAACCACTGGGCAAATTCATGGCCATTGAGGTTAAAATGCATAAGTTAAAAACTACAAAAATCCGTTTTGAGAGTACTTATAAATATTTTAAAAACTTCAATTATGGTCCAATTGCATTTTAATCTCTTAAAATGCCCAACCTTTCTTTTTCCTATTTTGCCCTCCATGTCCCCAACTCCTCTTCGTTTTCAGCAATCATATGGTAGAGAGAGAGAGAGAGAGAGAGAGAGAGAGAGAGAGAGAGAGAGAGTGAATTAGAGAAACAAAAGAGAGAAAATGAAATCAAGGAGGATGACTGCATTTGCTCAAGGGAGGCTGATATCATCAGAGACGGCCTCCATAAGAACTCGTTTGCTTCTAATAAGGTTATTGAAATTGCGTTCAAACAAACATGAATTTGACAGACTATAATTGTATATTCCCTTCAACTCACACTATTGCTGGATGAGAGGAGAGGCGTTTTATATAGCACCACAGAAACATAGCCCAGAAGGAATTTGCAAAGATGTTTAGATATTGAACAGATTTTAAGCTGCTGTCACTTCATATCTCAAATTTGGAAATATTGCTCTTGAGATAGAAAAATTAAGCTGTTTATAGCGAGGCATTTAAGTACTCCAGCTGTTGGTGCTACGCAAATGGTGGGATATATGCATCCGGACTTGTGGGGTACATCCTAGACAAGTTTAATAACCTGCTAGGTCACAAATAGATGTTTCCATTGAAACGAGTAGATAATGTCGAGTAATATGTTATCAACATCTTTTACTAAAAATAATTGTGACGTTTTGGAGGCATTGCATTAGAAATAATTAAATCAACAATTACAAATTTAAAATATATTTGGGAGAGCCATATGTCTCGGATTCAAGTCATAGGAATGAAAAAATAAGATTTGAGAAATCCAAACCCTTAATGAGTCTCACAGTATTTGAACTGGATTATTCGTTTACTAAAAAAAAATTACCAAAAACCTGCTGTAGCTTAAGGTTCGAATTTAAGTCAAAATCATAGTTATTATTTTTTCGATGAAAATAAAACATGTAATAATTCATCAATAAAATTAATCACGAGGAAATACTTCGATTTTTGTTTCTATCAAAATTGTAGAACCTGTAAACAATCCACCCCTCTTTAAATAATGTACAATATTGAAGAAGTAAGCATCGGAGAGATTTTAAAACCACACATAAGGATTATCCAATGTCCTCGTTTATGAGTCATCACATGTGCATATCAGATTTATCATACAAACTGTGAGAAGCATTGATTGAAATTCCCACACTTATGGGAGAAAAAAAACCTTTTTTTTCCAAAAATCTGTTTCGATTTTTCTTTTTCCATGATAATCTTTTAATAAATAAAAAATGTCATGTTTTTGGTTTCTATTCCTAGAATATTATTTCTCTTTTTTATTTTATTTTACGAAATGCTAATGCATATGTGTATTGCCACGCAAGATTCTGCTCCTGCCTTTGCTTTTGATCTTCTTAATCTGCTTTTGGTTTTTCTAAGGAAGATAGATTCTCCTCTTCTTAATTTCTTGGGATTCCCTTTGCACTTGAACAAACTAGAAAAAGAAAGGGGAAAAAAGAGAGAGTAAGAATACGCACTTTGTGTCTTTAATGCGTTTGAGATTCATGCTCAAACTTTAGTAAACAATGGAAATTTTTACTACTATTAAAAAATTTTACATATTTTTGAAAATTTTAATATTATTAGAAAAATTACTTGATTATTGAATCGCTCTGATTGACTAAATTTATTTTAAAGTGTTTATAAGTTCTTAAAATTTATAAAATATTTTTGGAATTTATAAACTTTTATTTCTTATTTTCAAAATAATTATTAAAATATTTGGATAAAATAAAATAAAACAATTTATAAGGTATTGTGTGAATTTATTAGTTGTTATTGTTTTTTATAACAAAGGGTTTCTATGAGGTCTTCTTAGTGTTTGGAATGACTATAAATAACAAAATATCATTAATATTTTGTGAATAATTATTTATTAACATAGAAAGGAAACAAGGGATAATGAATAGGCCAATTTAATCAATTTATTAATTAAAATAAAATAATTTATAAGATGCATAAAAACAAGTTGGAATGAAGTTTATTTTTCTATTAAAACGGATAAATTTTAAACATCTTATTGTTATAGGTTATAAACTCTTTTAAAAAGAGAAAAAAAAAACCTCCTGAACTTTGAAGACTTCTTCGCACTAAAATTGGGACACAAATGATATTATTATTATTATTATTATTATTATTATTATTATTATTATTATTATTATTATTATTATTATTATTGATGAGGATCCTTTCCCTCAGTTACTAGTTTTTGTCCTAAAACTTTTGGGTACCCGTCGCGTGCACAATACAAGCAAACACTATGGACAGAGCGAGAGGCTGAAAAAGGCAAAGTAGCTTGATCCTCATTATTATTTTTAGAAGTTACGTTCAGAAATTGAATAGTTTGTTATATTATTAAAGCAAAAAAGTTATCAATAATATTTATTTGGTAGCACGCAGTTTGTCATATAAATTTTAAGAATTATTTCGAAATTTTTTGTTGGGAGGAAAAACATTTATCTAAGTTTATTTACTCATTTACGATCAATTAATTATGACACTTTGTTTCTTTTTCTTTATATTGAGTAAAAAACCGGAGAAATATATCAGTATAGTTACTTTTACAGTATGTATGCGTATGTTATTATTAAGATCATTATACCAATAAGTTATAGTTCAATTGACATTATCTCTCTTCTTCCTTTAAAATTCTCGAATTCAAGCCTTCATGTGTATATATATATATAAGATCAATATCATCTGTTAAGTATTTGATTTTAATTATAATTATTATCCATATCTTATTACAATTATGATCGTTAACTCCTATCCCCAAAATTACTGGTTCCCAATCTATCAGTGCAACAACCGGAAGTTCTTGTCAATCCAAAGAAAAAATCACATCAATATCTACACAACTCTGTAACACTTAATCTGCTCCCTCCAGAGGAAAGGAGCATGCTTCAATGAAAAGAAACCATGATCTCAATTCATCTCTTGATTAAAGCTTTTGCATAAAGCTGGATAGAAACATGGTCTAAAAAAAAGATACACATAACGACAGAAGTTGATCAAAAAGAGTTTTTAAAGGATGCTTGAGAATGTTTCTCACGCAAATCTTTTATCTCCCGGTGTAGTTGTCCTTCACTTTTTTTTTTTTTTTTTTTTTTTTGATGTAAGCCTTTCACTTTTTTGACCTTTCTCATGTGATTTTGTTTGTTTTTTTTTTTTTTTTGGTTCAATATAATGGAATGCAGTGAAAAATTGGTCGAAAAGAATTTGGTTAGAATATCTGTACATGAGATATGGGACAGGTACCAAAGTACACGACCTACTTAGATATGTCAAATTTAAGGCCGGGTCATTTTTAAATGGTTATTGATTTTCTGCACTGCATCATCCTGTACAGTTGAAAAAGTTGCCATCAAGACCATTGATGATAAAATTTTATCCCCGTGCAGAGTTATTGCTGGTGTCCCAGGGGGAATAATGAAAAGTAGGAAAGAAATATTGGAATTTGATGCTAAGGGTATCTTTGGTGTTTTATGTTGCTAACTCAAACCCCATGCCAAAGAGGGTGCGTGTGACTATGTTCTAATATCTTCTCTAGACCAGTACCAAAAAAAAAAAAAAAAATCTTCTCTAGACCCAACCCAAACTCGACGCGAATGACCTGCCCATCACTTTGGGTTAAAGAGATCGATAGTTTTTCGGATTATGATATTGCCCTTATTCATTAAATCTTCCAAATAAAAAAATTCATATTCTCTTTTATATTTTTTTTAATATTAAAATGTTGATAAATTACTTGTATCTTTATTTCCCTGCATTCTCTTATTTCGCTTTTCCAACCATATGGTATTAGTGATATATTCTCTTCCCTTGCAAAACCCATAGACTAGCTTAGACATCTATGGATCTTGCGAGACATCTTTGTTCCTCACAAAAGGTCTCAGTGTTTTGAAGTGTGTACATCAAAGCATAAACTTCAATTCTTTTTTTTTTTTTTTTTTGGGTAAGAGAAAAGAAAGGAAGAAAGAATAAGGCTAGAAGGCCCAATCCATAGCCCAAACAACCCTTAAATAAATAGATAAAAACTGAAAAATAATTTATAAGATGCATAAAAACAAGTTAGAATGAAGTTTATTTTTCTATTAAAAACGGATAAATTTTAAACATCTTATTTTTATAGGTTATATAAACTCTTTTAAAAAGAGAGAGAGAAAAAAAAAACCCTCCTGAACTTGGAAGATTTCGTCCCACAAAAATTGGGACACAATTGATATCATCATCATCATCATCTGCTTGATTTGAAGAGTGTACATCAAAGCATAAACTTCAATTTTTTTTTTTTTTTTTTTGATAAGAGGGAAGAAAGAACAAGGCCAGAAGGCCCAATCCATAGCCAAACCACACGCAAAGCCAAACTACACGCAAAGGCTCTCACTCAGAACATTGTTTCTGCTAATCACACGATGCTTTCTCAGACCCTTTTTTTTATGAGGGAAGAAAGAAAAAGGTCAGAAGACCCAACCCATAGCCAAACTACATGCAAAGGCTCTCACTCATAACAATGTTTCTACTAATCACACGATGCTTTCCTAGACCTTTTTTTTTTAATAAGAGGGAAGAAAGAATAAAGCCAGAAGGCCCAAACCATAGCCCTCGCTATGGTAATATTATTTTTCTATAAAATAAAATAAAAATAATTAATTAAAAAATAAAAAAAAAATCCGTCACTAATCCATCGTTAAAGATTTCATCAATAATCAGTTGTTGATAGGTTTATAATATATATATATATATTAACGGTTTAGGGTTTACTAATAGATTAGCAATAAAAATATTTATATTGTAAATCTTTTGATATTCTGTTTATCGTAAATTTATCACCATTAATGATGGATTTTTATAATTTTTGGTCGTCAGGGATATTTTCTGGTAGTGGCCCCAACCAGGAAAACCTCTCCTCTGTGAGTTTTAACCTCATTAACAAATCTTTTTTTGAGGCCATATGTGGCCGTCATTTGAGAACATCTCAAAGCTCAATTTGCGGCTAGAAGAGTCACTTGGTACTTAAAGATACCGAGTCATTGATCATGGTTCATATATGAATAACTCCAAACATGCTTGGGAATTGCCAATACAGCAATACCCATTAATGTCAAATCAAACCTTCAAAATGGAAACCTTCTCGAGATTTGTTGTTGGACTGGATTTGTTAACCTCAACTCAAGCTTCTACGTAAGATTTAAAATGATGAACCATGATCTCAGAAGCCCTTCTCCACCGTTCTTTATTTTTGCAATTCAATGACTTGGCTTTGTATGGATGGAAGGAATTTGGGTCATGGACTATTGATGTTGACCGGCATTATGTACTAGGGTAGCACCATCATGACATTCTCTATCTTCAATTATGATGGGAGTGCTGGTTGGAATTTTCAATCGTTTATTTCAGAAAAAGGATGGAAAGCCACAACTCCTCATGGGCACTTATCTCACACTCGCACCAGAGATGTGAACCTGTCTAAAGAAAGGAAAATAAAAAAAGAATGAAATAAAAAGGGTATAAGGAACATAGGAAGTGCTATATATCACACATTTCAAAGTTCATTATTTTGTCATGCTAAAGAATTAAAAATATATATATATTTTTGTAAAGAAAAATAAGAAGAGAAAATCATTCGTATACTTCAAACGTGACAAAATGATAGAATTTAAAATCGATGACACAGTAATTTTCAACAATGATTTGCACCATATATATATATATATAAATAGTTAGAACGTTGCAATTTTGTAGGTTGAGCATGGCATCATTAGTTTATGTCCCCAAATAATCAGCATAATTATTGTAGTTTTCAAAGAAACCAAGGAAAAATTGTTTAAGTGTTCATCACCACGTAACTGGAAGCCACTGTTGAACTAATTAATTTTTCATGTAAAATGTATGAATAATTAAAACGTGGAAACGATCATTCTAATATGGACGATAACAATCATTATACTCATTGAAAAAATAGTAAAGAAAAACCTTTAAAAAGAAATTTAAAAAAAAAAAAAAGAAAAACTAATTTAGTAATATCTTTAATTAGATGGTCGAGATTTGATCTCCTTTAAGAAAAGAAATTAAAAAAAAATCCACAGTTGGTGCTAATTTGTCAAGGGAAAGGAAAAGGGGCTTCTTGGACTCGCTAAGCATTGCACGTATAGATTTGGGCTGGGCCGCCAAGTGGCGGAGGACTTTTTTAGTATTATTATTATTTTTTTATCAAAAGGAGGACTTTAATTTTTTTTTTTTTTGGTACTGAAGGAGGACTTTAATTCAAACATCAATCTCACACTTCTTTTTGAAAAATACGGTGGGTCTCGTAATTAAAATCTCTATTCGAATTTCAAAAACAAAAGTAATTATATTAAAAAAATTCTTTTATAAAGGGTCGAGTAATAATTTAAGACAGATTAGTTAAAATATAATTTCAAATACCGACTAATCAACTTAAAAAAGAATGTTGATGTTCGACTGCCTCAAACAAGTAGACTGAACTTGTGCACTAAAAATATTTTATCTATAGATATACTCAAGATATTTATATAAATTATAAAAAAAAAATGAAAAATGTAATAAATTATAACTTGTTGATTGTGAGTTGACAATTTTTTTTTTTATATGAAAGTTGACATATTGTGTCAAATCTAAAAAGTCATTAAATTTTACGAGAATTTGTAAATTAATATAAAAAGATCCTTTTTTTTTTCCTTTGCTCAGCAAAACGTTGAAGGAAGCAACCAACATTCTTGCCTCTTGTAGAAATATATATATATATATATATATATATATATACACACACAAATTTATTAAAAAAACCTAACTTAAAAGAATTACTTTATAATTCTAATGGAATAAATTATCATATGTTATTCATTAATTCACACAAAAGCTTTAAAATTTTACGAGAAATAAATTTTGGTTGTCATTGATCATTTATAGTTCTTTAGCCAATATTTGGTTTCGATTCTGGTTCAAATTTAATCTTTTTATTTCACAATTTTATTAAGTAGCACACAAAAAAATTAATACATGTATTTTTTGAATGTAAAATTATGTTGTTATGGAAAAATATTTACATTCTTTATTAGAAATTAAAACAATTGAAAATTTAGTAAATAGAAAAGGTTTTGAACCTAGCTTCATTTCCATCATTTTTTTATTTAATAAATATCCTTCCCTTCCCCTCCCCCCCCCCCCCCCGGGGCGATGATCTTCGCCTGGGAGCCATGATCAGGAAGGACTACCCGTAAACTATTTGATTTTAGGTTAAAGCTTCCGGGTTCAAAGGTGGAGGAAACTAATGTCTTTCCCAATTGGTCTTTTCCCCAGGCACTAAATTTGGAACCATAGGATTAAAAGGTTGAAGGCCCAATATTCTGTGCGTGGTCTTCCTTTTGGGCCTAAGACCTTGGGCTTTAGGTCTAGTTTCTTAAAGAGAAACACTGCGGCTCAAAACGAAGAGAGTAGAGGTGGGCTCGTTCGTTTTCTGCTCAAACGACAAGGTTTATCTATCATTTGAGTGTATCGGTTAACAATCAATTTAATGGGAAGTGATATTAAATTTTTTAATTAAATTTTAAATTCAAAACTTAAAAATAAAAAAAATTATATTACGAGAGTAGCCTCTAAATAGGACCCTCACAGATGCTTGAACCAGATTAGGCAAAACATGACTTTAGATACTAATAATAGGAACAAAAAAAAAAAAAAGATCTCTCAGTTGAGTCCTAAATTAATTTATTAAAAATTAAATCCACACTTGTTAAGTCTTAATTTTTTCAAATTAGTATTAAGTTTTTTAATCAATTTATTAAATAAAATATAGGTGTGACAACAAATTAAAAATATAAATGTGTTAAAATAAATTTATTTTAATAAACCTTAACGATTAATTATTTTAAAATGATTTAAAATTATTAAACTCTGTGAAAAAACCTGAAAGTACATGTTGGATTAATAGAATAAAAACTGGATTAAATTTAAACAAACAAAATGAAAATGCTGAGGAAAAATAATGCAGTAGTGGTGATGGCCTAGCAATTAACGTGGTTTAAGCCCAAAATCACCAAGAATTTGACCTAAAATTCAATTAAGACAAATAAAGTTATATTCGTTATTTACAACTATTAATGAAAAAAAATAATCTTTTTATTAGTACAAATAAAAAGGATAGAAATGGACATCTAAATGGAAGAAAAATGAATATTAAATAAAACTACTCATTACTTCTCTCTTTCCCGAATTTTTCTTTCAAATACGTTTTATTCTTTCATTTTTGTTGTAGTTATTTTAGTTATTAGGAGCCCAATACCAGCAGTAGTTGTACCAAGAAGAGAAAAATAGAATAATACAAATATTGAATTGGCCGATTCTAATTTCAATTAACAATAAACCCCATAAATAAAAGTCAGAGAAAGTGAGTAGAGCGCCTAAACTTTCATATATTTTATCTTAAACAGAACAAAGGTGATGAAGGTTTCTTATAAAGATTGTTTTTTTTTCTTTTCAATATTTTAAATAGTTTTTAGTTGCATGAGTTAGACGGTCCTTGCTCGCTCACCATGGAAATGTCATGTTGTATTTGGATCTTTTCATCTTAGCCTCATCATTTTCAAATGGGACACTTTGCTAATGACTCACTCCTCATCATCCCATTGCACGTTATTTTAACATGCTGATCTAAAATATGAGAGAGAGAGAGAGAGAGAGAGAGAGAGAGAGAGAGAGAGAGAGAGAGAGAGAGTATTTTTTAGTATTAGGTTTATATTTTGAGTTTTAACATAGACGCAGGTAAGACTTTAATGTTATATCTTTTACTTGTTACCATAAAAACTCCAAGTTATCATAAAATATTTGATTTTAATTGTAATTATCGTTTTTTAGTTAAATATGTCAGCATGATCCACCAACATACCAAGAACTGCAAAATTCTCAGATAATTATATCCTTTTTAAATATACTTTCTCAAGTAATTTTTAAAATTTAAACCCAATACCAAGAGCCCTATAACCATAAAGTGCATGTGGCATCCCATAAACAATAACTGGGTAGTAGATTTAGACGACATATCAATAACCTGCATTAAAATTCTCTGCATGTCAGATGTTAAACTAATTAAATAACCAGCACAATTAAAATAATAAAAACGAAATATCCTGAGAGTAGACATAGAGGAAATCAATGTTATTGACATGTGGTATTGATAATGGAGAGTCTTATCATGATAAACATACAATATTAATGTGCAAACTAGTTCGGGTATAAAACGAGCAAAATGATTTCAACCATTTTACAGTTCCAAAACTTAATAAGAGGGTTTTGCCCTCAACCTCCTCAAGATAAATACAAGGTAAGGGAGTAGGGGTAATGTTATTTACTTCATACATGTGTTAACATATTTCTTTATCTATGACCCCATGATGACTTATTCGAAGGGTCTCAAATACATAAAATATTTATTATTAAGGATATTATATTATTATATAAAGTGAATGGAAACCGGAAAGGACCAGAGCTCTGACCCCAAAATCGAGACGGGGGGTCAAGAAAGAGGACGATTCCAATTGGCCGAAGAAGTGGGATTAGCGAATGGAACACGCCTTTGCTCACAATGTTTGTGTTGTGTTGGTTTCCTTTTGCTTTTCACTACCCTAAAATATGTTTATTAATTAAAAATAATCTTACCTGGGCTACGAAATGTATTAATAAAGTTAAGAGACTAAAATATCATTATTAATGGCTAATCGCATAGATTAATAAAGTCAGAAATTTCAAATTCATCATGATGAACTTCCACCTTTGACGGGGTTTGCTCTTTCCCTTCCCGCTTTCGTTTGGCGGACGTCCGATGACTGAAAAAAAAAAAAACAAAACAAAATAACAACAGGAACAAGTATAAAGTCAAACCATTTAAGTGATTTAATGGATTTGAGGTGTTTTGCAATAGAGAGAGAGAGAGAGAGAGAGAGAGAAACATCTAAGTTAACTTGATTTAAAAAAAAGCAAGTCTTGAACTTTTTTAAAATCATAAATAAATTTTTATATATAAATAAATATAGTTTGATGATTGTATACATTCTTTCTATGGAATAAATTCAAATTTTAATGATTTCAATTTATTTAAAAATTTTTATAAAAAAATTATTCCTATTATATAATGTTAACCCATAATTCTTTTAATAATAATAATAATAATAATAATAAAATCTCATAAATTCTTTGTCAATATTAAACGTTATTACACAACAATGGTAAGTGTTTCTGTAAACTGGCTATACGTATAAGGGGAAGAAGCTTTTGTAAACCGGGAAAACTTAGCACCCGATATGATAAAACTTCATTTTGCAGATTTAAATAAAAAAAAAAAAAAAAGTTATGAGACAAAAATGTTTCTATTGAAAATATAATATTTTACAAATACTATTTACCCTACTTTCCTTTTATATTACTTTTAAGGAAAATTTATCTTATTTATTGTCTCTTCACGAGTTTACTGCAATTAACTCTCTCTATTATTTATTTTAATAATAATATCTTATTTTTGTAATAATATTATAAATTTATAATGCAAATTTTAGCTATATATTATACTATTTTATTTGAAAAACTAAAAAATTAAATTATTTTATCCTCTCTACCAAAAAAATACATATATTGTTTTGTTTCTTATTATTCATGTATTAAAAAAAAATTGTTCTAAATCACACATCACTAAAATCTCCTACTACTGTACAATATGTGAGTGTCAGCTCTTCAAACATATATTAAATCAATGATATTTTAATATATATATATATATATATATATATAATAGATATATTTTAACATATTTCTCGTATATTTTCTGAGATCAAAATAAATATCGACAAAAATTAATAATATCTTCCAAAACTCAGTCATGTTGTTAGTTATTTTATTGATAAATTATTTCACAATTTTTATTATCTATTTTTGTGAATTTTCAATTATGGGTACCACATTTAACAAACTTATCTAAAGTTTTTGGTTTTTAAGATATCCAAAAGCTCTAAACTACAGTAAATTATTTTTTAAAATAGATTTACTTTTAAAATTCTTTCTCACAACAGATCCTTAATGTTTGAAAACTCTTGTCTCAAGGGGACAGCGTAGTGATACAAACCCTCCTTCCCAACTTGGTGATTATAGGTTCAAATTCTTGAAAAAAAAAAAAAAAAAAAAAAAAACCTCTTACTATGAGAAATATGACTATAAACTAGACATTGAGATAATCTTTTGTTTTCGAAAAGTAATATGGGAATTATGAAATAATTAGATATTTATACAATTTGCTTCTAAAATTTATATTCAGAGACCCAAGAATCTACTTTTTATAACGGCAAAATTTTAATTATTATATATTTAAATGTATAACGGTAAATAAGAGGTGGATCACCATAAAGTCAAGAGGCTACTTGGCCCTAATATTTGTGTTAATATTATGTTTGCCCACCCCCTATTCTCTAATTCACCCTTGCAAATTCAAAAAATAATTGATTTTATGTAAATTAATTTCATTTATATTATCACTTTTCATTTTTCAATCCTATTACGGTAGATGCTACCTTTCTCCTCTCTTTCAGCATTCTAAATGACAATTTTGTTTTCTTTTTTTAATTTCCATTTTCCTCTCTCTCCCCATAAACAAAATACCAAATCCAAATTCGGTTTGCTCTTTAAATAATAATTCTGGGCTTATTAAATTTTAAAAAAATTATTGTGTCTGTTAACAAAATAATAATTTAAAGTAATTTTGATCATGACTTCTTATTTTTGAATGCATAGTGTTCTTGTCTTAGTTACATAAAGATTTGCCAAAGCGATTAGTATTGTTAAGTTTATTTTATTATAATATTATTTGTGGTATATAAACTGTAAAAATTCTTCAACTATAAATTCAGAACATACATTGTCTCCTTAAAAACGTTTTCCCAATTCACCACATGTAACCCAGAAACAATAGGCATAAGGTACGTTGGCTCGTCTGGCACAATAGACAAAAACCCTTTTATTTCCCATATATAAAAGGTTAAATTCAATTCTTGGCAATAAAAAGAAGTGCATCAAAATAATTAGCCATTTATAGAAAGTCACCTTATATAGTGAGACTCCATATGGGTTTAATATATGGAGGCAAAATTTAATGCTTTAATACAAATAATTACAATTTTACAATATCTATTAGTATTTTTTATAGTATAAATTTGAATTTTAATAATAATAATTTTAATTAATTTATTAATTTTATAAAAATAAATTTATAGGGTTGTTACCCAAGTAAGGGGGAAAAAAAATCAATGTTACTTCAATAAAATGTCCCAAAACAAATCACATTCACACAAACCTCAAATTTTGTACATTAAAAAAGGTGCATTAAATTATATAAAATGACCAAATCAAATAACTGCAACTTACGAATATAATAATCAAAGAAAGAAGGTGAGACTTGAGCATAGATATAACCGATCTTAGATTCCATTATTTAAAGAGATGCCGGCCGAGGTCGGCCAGCTTTACACATTGAAAGACCGATTTGCCCCCTGCACATATATAAAAAGGAGATGCCAGCTTAGACAGATAGTCTCATATGTCGATCCTGCAACCATGGGATCATCCATGAGTTGCTGTGGTTCTGACAAGGTTGATGAAGGGTAATTTTTTCATTTATATTTTGTTCATTTCCCCAAAATTAGAAACTTCAATTTTCTTTTCATAATTTGAATGAATGGTTTTGCTTAGGATAACAATAAATGGAGGGCAAAGTTCATGGAGGATTTTCACATACAAGGAGCTTCATGCAGCCACTAATGGCTTTAGTGAGGATAACAAGCTTGGTGAAGGTGGATTTGGTAGTGTCTACTGGGGAAAAACTAGTGATGGCCTTCAGGTAATACAAAACATAGTCATTTGTGCCAATTAATTATTAGTTTTGATGGGTCCTTTTCTTTGTAATTCAATAATTATTTCATTAATGAGTAAAATTAACAATACTTTGGAAATGTTAATATGCAGATAGCGGTGAAGAAATTAAAATCAATGAATTCAAAAGCGGAGATGGAATTTGCTGTGGAGGTTGAAGTTCTAGGGAGAGTAAGGCACAAGAATTTATTGGGACTAAGAGGATACTGCGCAGGAGCAGATCAAAGGCTCATTGTGTATGACTACATGCCTAATCTCAGCTTGCTCTCTCACCTCCATGGCCAATTCGCCGGCGAAGTTCAGCTTGATTGGAAGAGGAGAATGAAGATTGTTATTGGTTCTGCCGAAGGCATCTTGTAAGTCAACTTATAAAATATCAAGCAATACATTGAAAAAACATATCATATAAATACTTCTTACGCTAAGCAATAACTTATCAAATCATGTCTTGTGATGGAACGCCCCCACGCATTCAAAATAACATTATAATCTCCAAAAATCATAAGAAATAAATTGAAATCTCAATTTTTTGAGCACATCAAATATCTATGGCTAACCTTTATATTACAAATTATGTTTCTAATCAAAATATTATTTCAGGGCTCTTAGAGAGTCCAACTGTGTATAAGTCTAAACATTAATATCAATATTTTGACCCCTTCAACTTTTTTTTTTTTTTTAAAAAAAAAGAAGTCTAAAGGTCTATTTCGTGAATTTTCTTTTCAAGTTTGAGGGGTCTAGCTGTAAGAATTATATATACTGAGAGATCTATTTGCAAGTGACCAAAAGTTTGAATTACATAATTAGGTTTTGTAAGTGAAAATGAGGGAAAAAAAATCCTTTACGAGTTCTAAACCATTTTAATTGGTATTTGCTTTAGGTACTTACACCATGAGGTTACACCCCACATCATTCACAGGGACATCAAGGCCAGCAATGTCCTCCTTGATTCAGAATTTGAACCCCTTGTTGCGGATTTCGGGTTTGCAAAGCTGATCCCAGAGGGTGTGAGCCATATGACCACAAGGGTCAAGGGCACATTAGGTTACTTGGCACCAGAATATGCAATGTGGGGGAAAGTCTCCGAGAGCTGTGATGTTTACAGCTTTGGGATTCTACTGCTAGAGACCATCACAGGAAGAAAGCCCATTGAAAAGCTTCCTGGTGGGGTCAAGAGAACAATCACGGAGTGGGCTGACCCACTAATTTCAAGAGGCAAGTTCAGAGACCTTGTTGACCCAAAACTTAGGGGAAATTTTGATGAGAATCAATTGAAACAGGCCATAAATGCTGCTGCACTGTGTGTCCAAAGTGAGCCCGATAAGAGGCCCACGATGAAGGTAGTTGTTGGGCTTTTAAGAGGGTCCAATGAGCCCAAAATCCAAGCGATGCGGATGAGAATTGAGAGCGTGAAATATGGGGATGACTTGATGGCAATCGATCAAGCTACTACGGATGATGATGATGATGGGGGTGAGGAGAGTAGTGCTTTTGGTGTTTTTGGGGCTATGGAGGTGCATAAGGCGCATGACCCTTATAAGAGAATTGGAAATAGAAGAATGGGAAACTTTTAATATGAGAGAGAGAGAGAGATTGTGAGCAGCAAAAAATGAAGTGAGCAACAACAAAAAAAAGAGAGAGATTGTTGATTCTCATTCCTTGTACCAAAAAAAAACAGAGAGAGATTGTGGATATAAAAATTTGACATTTTTCCTCAATTTTCCTCCATGGATTTGAAGGAGATGAAGAGAACTTGGAGGGATTGTGTATTTCTCTCTATTGTGATTTATATTTTTTGTTCAAAAGGGGAAGTATGAAATATATTTGCCTATAATATGCATGTTTTGTTTTTTGTATATTTTTTTATTTTTAGATTTGGCGAAATATTAAAATGGAAAAAAGATGAGCACAGACAATCTGAAATATGAACAACCACAAATTTCCTATAAAACATAGTTGGCAATGGCTATTCATATCCTCGCACCTTTTTTAAGTTATTGCTTCTTTTTTATCCTTTTTTGTACTTCATATAGTTCTACCTTTCAAATATAGTTTTAACATTATTATGATACAAAATAATTAATAACAATTTTCTTTATTAATTTAAAATTTTGAAACGAGTAGTAGTTATATAAAATATAAGATAGAATCAAATCAAAATCCTGATTTCAAGTTGTATTTTAAGAGATATATTATGTTTAAAAACATTTTGGGTCAATTTTTACTCTATTTTAAAATCTAACACGTTTACCATTTTAAACTTTTGAAAAAAAAATAATAGTTACACAAAAAGATAATATACATATATATGTATAATTAAATTACTATGGTTTATATTATAACATGGAAACATTTTTTTTTTTTGGTGAAAACATGAAAATGCTATTTAGTAAAAGGCCAAAGAATAGTTCATTTTGCACTCATCACGCGCGGCTGCGTGCCATGGAAACGTTATACAATAAGGGAGATACGATGTAGGGGGTCTAGAGGACTGAAACCTCTGCACTACAAACCTGCCCCTCTCCATTTTACTACATGGGACTTGCGGGTTAGTAGAAAAGTGTAATATAGGTTGTGACAATATTGTAAAGAATATGTATATAAATTTTTGTCTTAACATTATGCTGTCCTACTACCTAATACAATCATCCTCCTTTGTCCAACTTTGGGACCAGCCGTACATAAATTTTATATATATATATATATATATATATATATATATATATATATAAAAGAGAGCTTGATGTTGAGAGATTTGCTAATTGAGGTCAACAGCATTCAAGAATGTATTTGTCAACAGGCCTGCAGATTGAACCCACCATTTCATATTTTACAGCATTTCTAGGAGGGTCCAAGCAAGCTCAACCATAGTGCTAATTGTGCACAAATCAGCGGCTAAGACCAAAAAGAATAATATATAAATCAAAAAAACAGGTTCACGGACGATCAGTTGTGCAAGGCCTGCACAATGTTTACATCAACTTCAAAATTAGACTTAAAGCGGCTGGCTTCGTTTCACTTTGGATAATTGGTTTTAAACTATTCTTAAAGTCCAAGCTTTTTTTTAAATTCTTGAGGATCATTTGTTTCAATGCATTGAACGCAACATCGATACCTCCTTGACATCATTGTTAACAACACAGTATAAAACAATGTTGCCCGAATGGGCATAAGTATGAGAATATGGTACGTTATCTTCCCTAACATAGATAATTAATCAAATGCTCGGTATGCCATTTTAGATAGCAAAAGTATTATATTTAAATCACACAATTTAATCGTAAATGATTCCACCGGTTATGTTTCAGAATTATAAATGGAAGTTTGAAATACAATATAATAATAATCGATGTTATATGTTCTAACCAATAGACAACTGATTTAGTGGAATATGACGCTTAATCCCTTAATTAAGTTTCCGAATTTGACTCACAATTTGGATATGAAAAAAACTACATTGAGAAAGTAGTCCCTTTAAATGAGCCATTGTAAATCCCGAATCAGATTAGTTAAAATATAATATCGAATACCGATTGATATAGTACCATATATATATATATATATATATATATATATATATATATATTATATGCTCTAAGAGCCCATTAATATGTGATATGGGCCTAAGGCCTAATGAACAAAATATGCTAAAAACCTGTCAAAATATGTCATTTGCATGATATGTGTTTCTTCTCCTCGGCGCTTAACGAGGTCCTTCTCGGTACTTATGTGGTTAGCTCATATATCTCCTCGGTATTCAACATTCGGTCAATATTGAAGTAATATTTACCTTTTTATAAAACACATAAATGACATCTCGTAACGAGAAAAGAAATCTTTAAATCTTTTTCGATAAAGAAAATAATCCTTTACAAATTGAAATTTTCTCTAACTAATAAGACTTCGAATCTCTTAAGATTTTGCTTGATTTCTATGAATATTGGGACACCTCCATTAGGAAACTAAGGTTTTAGTCTCCTGGGGATGCACAAGACTCATAATAGGATAAGCTATATATATATATCATTAACTCAACCGCCCAACTAAGTCTTCTTTTTATTTGAATTTACACAAAACACACAATGTATACAAAACTCTCTTTCAGTATGTTTTTTCTCTTCCAAAAATCGTTCTCTAACTTGAGTATCAGAGTCTCTTTACTGAAACACCTTTCATGGTTCTTTGCAGGACTTATTCATCAAGATCGACAGACGATTTGTCAAGCCATTCAAGTGAACAGAGCCATTATTTGTAGAGATAAACCCACCTCCAACGGCAATAATAATGAACTCCAAAATCTTTAATGGGACTTGGCAATAAGGTCACTCCTGTCAGCAACTTCTTCAATAGTACATTGCTGGAAAGTGTAGAATAATCGATGAAGATTGTGGAAAGAGCAGTGAAAAATGGGAAACAGACTTTTGGGCATGACAGAAACTTTATCCCTTGCCTTTTTTTTCGTTTTCCTTCCTTGGTTTGGATACAACCATCATGAGTCATTTTCATCTATAAGATCATCTTCAAACCAACAAAAAATGTCACAACCACTTTGTGATGGGTGAGGACTCTAGATAATTATGCATGAGGTTATCTTGAAAATAAATCGTCTAAATAATAGTTGCTGCTGAAATCGTCACAAGCATTTTAGTTGGGATTGAATAACATTTCTTCTGTATGAACAGGAGCAAGGGCTTTCTGGTTTAAACACCTCAGGTTGAAAACTTTGCTAAAGTAATGTACAATATAATATGGTTGAAGGCAAACAATTTGTAATCCTTGCCGGAAATGATTAAAAAAGGCCAGATGGTCATCCCAAAAAGCTCTCTCTCTCTCTCTCTCTCTCTCTCTCTCTCTCTCTCTCTCTCTCTCATCCGCACACCCATAGAGGAGAGAAGTTAAAACACTTGGTGTCTTCTCAAAGTTTCGTCCATGATAAAATAAATGAGTGCCACTTCCAGAGTATAACACATAGCCCCACCTACCAAAACCCAAAAATGCAACACTTTTTTGCTTGGTTTGAGTTGAATGTGTTACAGACTTTTCTTTTGCTTTCTAAGCAAGAGAAAATCAAAGGCCTACTCCCCACCAACCTTTGCTTATCCCCTAAAGCACCCCACCAAAAACACTTAATTGTGGTCCTCAAAAAGATAAAAACATCTCTTTGTGAGAAGAGATAGAGAGTGACATTAACGACTTCTTCTTTTGCCACTGTAAAAGCATTTTTATGCTTCTTGAACAAGAATCCAATGAATGAGATAAAAAAGCACATTTTGGATCACTTCAATCATAGTTTTGTCCTTCTTCTACATATACTTGTCAGCTTAGTATCTGTGCTTCCATAATAAACTAGGAGTGACAAAAGCTTCAGGCCCTTTAAAAAAACACACAAAAATCAAAAGAAACGAAAATGCTACATTTGGCTCCTGCTAAAATACTTATAGGGATCTCATTGGACACAGAGGATAGCAAAGAATTGCTCTCATGGGCAATCAGAGTTCTTGCTCATCCAGATGATACCATCATTGCCTTACATGTACTTGGTTAGTGTTGTTTTCTTATTGTTCATTTCTTTACCAAAAAAAATGGTTTCCCATTTCATAACTCATTGTTTGTACATTTTACAATTGAATAGTGTGCGAGGAGAAAAAGAAACTACACATGAGAATAGATCAGAAAGAGTTTCGCCGAGCAAAAGCATATGTCATATCTGTGCTTGGAGAATTCGCAGAAACCTGTCAAAAAAAGCAGGTAAAGAACCTTGCAACTGTTAAGCACAAGCATCCTCACAAAGTCTAAGATTTACCAAGTTTTAGACTATACCCAAATAAATCAATCTCAGGTAAATCTCGAGGCTAGAGTAGCATTAAGCACAAGCATTGGAAGAGCTCTTATTGAGGATGCAAAATCGATTTCAGCTGATCATCTTCTTCTAGGTGGCTCAAGAAACAAATCAAACAGGTAAGAAATCTGCATTCTCATTTACTATTTGGCCAAGTAAAGAACTCCATAATTTGAGAGGTTCTATGAAATCAGGACTTCAACGGATATTACAAGGTACTGTTTTGAGAATGCCCCAGAAAAGTGTTCAGTAGTTTTAACTGGGAAATCCATGAAAGCACTAAAAGATTCAGACTTCAGCTCATCACATTTTGAAGGTGTAAATTATATCTCCATAGTTTTGATTTTTATAGTTAAGAATCAGTTCTGTTCACTGACCCTTTTAACTTTTCACAATAGAGTTCTGCCAATCAAGTTCTAGGTGGTTAAGCAAGAGCTCTCATATAAAAAAGGGAGGCTCAAAAAGCGAAAGACTCAAGGCTTCTCCAAGAACGGTACTGAATGAGTTCGAAGGAGACACACATACGATAGAAGAAGATAGCTCTAGCTTTGAAGGCTCAAGCATCACAGAGTCACCGCCTTTAGTTCCCAAAGATCAGACCAACAATAGGAAACAAGTGTCTCCAATTAAGTTCATCTCATCATTCTTGCGCTCACCGTTCAATCTATATGAGAAGAAAAAGATCAAAAGTGCTTCTAATCACTATGAAAAGGAGCAACCATTGTTGAGATGCTTCAGCTACGAAGAGATCTCAAATGCTACAAACAATTTTCATCTCGGTACACATGCCTACACAATTTACTAAAATTGACCAAATTTTTTCCATGTCACCAAGAAATGATTGATGGGATTTTCTTTTTTTTTATTATTTTTTTTTATTTTTTGCTGTGAGTCAACAGACAATTTGGTTGGGCGAGGAGGATTTGCAGAAGTATATAGAGGTGATTTAGATGATGGAAGAGTTATTGCAGTGAAGAGGCTAGCCAAAGACAACACTGATGAGAATAAGGAAAAGGAATTCCTCATGGAATTGGGCATTATAGGGCATGTGTGTCACCCCAACACTGCAAACTTAGTTGGTTGCTGCATTGAAAATGGACTGCACATAATTTTCAACTTCTCTCCTAATGGAAATTTGGCATCAGCATTGCATGGTATGAAGAATACTTCAATACACTTCATATTTTGTTGAAGGAATTGCCGCTTGCATGGTGATTCTGGTTATGATCTCGTTCCACAACTGAGAAGTCAACTGATCGCTAATTTAATCTTCTGTTTATGACTTTCTATGTCCAACGTTTTAGAAGAAAATTTGTCATCAGTACCATAGCATTTACCTTTTCTACAAGAGAAACTATCATGAAAACCTGCATACCTATGACAAGTACTAAATGTCATGACAATGCAATTCTTCACAGGGAAGGCATTCAAAGCACTAGAGTGGTCAGTGAGAGTCAAGATTGTGGTCGGAGTGGCAAGGGGTCTGCATTACCTGCACAAGTGTTGCAAGCACCGAATAATACACCGTGACATAAAAGCCTCCAACATTCTTCTTGGACCAGATTATGAACCACAGGTGAAGAAACATCAACAAAATTTTAGAATTGGAAACAGAGTCGTTCTGTTCTGATAACTGAGAGATGAAGTTGGCTTGACCGTTTGATATGATTTGTAGATCACAGATTTTGGTCTAGCAAAATGGCTTCCTAACAAGTGGACTCACCATGCCGTGATTCCAATTGAGGGCACATTTGGATACTTAGCACCAGAGTACTTCATGCATGGAATTGTGGATGAGAAAACGGATGTTTTTGCCTTTGGAGTTCTACTTTTGGAGATCATCACAGGCCGGGCACCTGTAGATTCATCGACAATAAACCTTCTTCAGTGGGTAAGCATATCGCATTATACTAGAATCAGGTCTTCTTCATCCAAGGTGGAGATTTTAAAATGAAAAAGATCCATTCTAGTTTTGAGGAAAGGCAAGATGACTTGAAAAACTTGATCCATCAAAATTCATCATGATAGATGGATTGCACTTGACTAAAATCTTAATCACAATTCTTACCATTCTCAATTCTCATAAACTTTTGTTGCAAGTGTTTTTTTACATAGTATGAGAGCGAAAGATGCTATATGAAAACTGTGTCAACTTTTTAATTTCATTAATTAATCCTTGGGTTTGCTTGCTTGAAAATGAACTAACTCTCTCCTTGGATGGTTCAAGCTGGAGTAGACCTTGGGACTTGTCTTCCCAATACTGCTACATGTTCTGGATACAGCTCCCACTTTATAATTTGCGGAAAAAAAAATAAATAAATAAGGCAAACCATGTTCAGGACATGTTCAACAGAGCCAAGCCACTTCTCTCTCCCCCTATGACTTTCTGCCACTAAATGAGAGTTGCTTGCAGGCAAAGCCTATTATGGACTCCGGAGACTTTGACGAGCTAGCAGATCCAAGACTTGGTGGTAAATATCACCCGGGTCAATTTCAGAGACTAGTGCTTACAGCTTCCTACTGCATAAGACAATCTTCAATTTGGCGTCCCTCCATGACTGAGGTACTTTTAATCTTCAATTATGTCTTTATATGGCACTATATCAACCCCACCAATCTGAAAAACTAAATTCAAATTTTCTATCTCGGAGGTATTGGAGCTTCTAGTGAACGATCGCGATCCTGAGATTGCACAAAGTTGGAGATTCACTAAATATACTGCCGATGATTTGATTGATGATTGTTCTATGGATTTCGACTATGACCTTCCATCAGATATCTCATGGGATGGTGAAGAACTATTGAGATATTAGGACTTGATCTGTTTCTACTTCCTTCAACTGATTATTTGAGGCTTTTTTTCCCTTCCTTTTGGTTGAGAAAATGTGGGAGTCCCATTTGTTTTGCATCAGCTTATCGTACCATGTGCGCATTTAGAAGCAACTTGCTTTGGCTTTTTCTTTTATGTAAGTTATGTGTTGCCATGCTATGATGTTGAGTTTCTAAATAAACATATCATGTTATGCTTCAATTTAAGTGTTAAACCATCAATTTAAATTTAAGAACATTTGATTGTTACACATAATAAAAATAAAGATCCTTTTTCTTAGAAAGTAATAAGTAATTCCAAATATGTAAATTTTCCCTTAAAAATTAAAAATGTATTTTCCAAAAGTATTATCCTTACAGAAAATATTTTGTGGCAAGCAAAAACAATTCAAGAGGCTAGAACACACTTCCAATCCCCCGGGGCCGGGGAGCTATGTGCTATGTGACTCCCCTTCCCCCCCCCCCCCCCCCCCGCCCCCTCCTTCCCCGGGGGAGGGGGGGAGACTTTTGAGGGAAAAAAAATACATACAAATTTTAATTCTTGGAATCCCCCGCCCCCAAAAAAAACCAAAAGCCTTGGCCACTCAGAGTCCAAAATAATAAAGTTTTTATACCATCTTTTTACATTTGAGCTTTATGGCCCTCTTTCAAGTAAAAATTTAGGCCCTTATAAAATAATAACAATATATGCCCTTAAATTTATAAAAAATTTAGACCCTTATAAAATTAAAAACAATATGTGCAATTAAATTTCGACCCTCACAAATATACCCAAGTTTATTCACCGTTGACATCACAAGTTTATCCAAGCTTAATGTATGAACTACCCCCATCGACCGTCAACTTTACCATAATTTTCTAAATATTAAGAGTTCAGTTGGCTATCTTGTTTGCTTGTGTTGAAGTTGCGATCCCAAATTCATGGGATTTCATTGTACTGAAAGCCCTCAAGATGTTTGAAGATGTTTGGTGGAGCTTGAAGATGAGATCAGGAGATGTTGCCTCCAGCGCTCGAATGAAAGCTGAGAAGATATGGTTTCCCAGCGCTTCAGCGTTAATTCCCTTGTTATGCAGTTCTGGCGATCGTTCTCTGCTCTTTCATGCGTTTTATAGAGTAATAAAGCATTCAATAGGGGAGAGCGAGCATTTATGGTGAATCTCCTGGTACTTCCATCACCTTCATTGTCTCCATTGTGTTTGATGTTTGTTGCTTTGATTGCTCATTACCTTGCTCCAGTTTCTTGTTTCTTGTTGTTCGATTGCAAATCACAACAGGCTGAGGTTTTTATTTTTGATTTCTACTTACTTCTAGAGGGGGTTAAAAGAAAGAGACCAATAAAACTTTAATTTGCAATTCCGGAGGATCCTATGATCTGATTTTTCAAAATCTTGAGACACTTTAAAAAAAATTAGAGTTTTATCATCCCACATGCACACGACTTTAAAAAAAAATGATATATAAGTTTTAATGTGTCTACCGCCTAGATAAGTTCTCTTAACCTACACAGAGTATACAAAACATATAGATCTCTCTCATTCTATTTCTCTTTCGATATTAGTCTATTTCTTCCCGTTTGAAAAAACCATTCTTTAACTTGAGCGTCGGAATTTTCTCTCCCAAAACATCGAGGTGTCATCAATCGAGATTACCAAATGGTCAAGCTATCCTGTTCAAGTTAGCCAAGCTATCATCTGTGGAGTTTAATCCACTTCTAACAAATTGGCGTCATCCATAGAAGCAAACTGATTTCCCAACCAAATTAGCTTTTACTGGTCTATTTCTCGCCATCATGACATCAGTAAAAAAAAGAGATCAACAATTGGTTTCAATAATGACGATTTGACAGAAGTTGATACCCACCAAAACGATCCGCTAATCATCACAGCTAGAATTGGCTCTTACCTCATCAAACGGATCTTTGTAAATCAAGAAGCGGAACGCGATATCCTCTTCTAAGATGCCTTTCAGAAGATGGGTTTCATCCCGTATCAACTTCAATCCTTCGATCAGTCCATTAGAGAGCTCACTGGTGAATGCATACAATCAAAAGGTCTTATTTTGCTCGTTGTATCACTAGGAATGCCTCTCCATCATTCTGCTACCAGACCACATTTTATGTGGTAAAACTTTTGTCCCCTACAATATCATACTAGGTCATCCTAACCTGAACGGGCACGAACCATTACCAAACACTAAACACATGAAAGTCAAATTTAAAATGCCCTTGAAGATTGCTACACTTCACGACGACCCCGATCCATTAATCGCTCCCATAGTGGGAGAAAAATAGAAAATTTTAGCAGTAGATACTACAGAACTAAGAGACGACACCGAATATCAATCAAAACCTCAACCTAGAGAGTATCTAATTGAAATTCCCATAACCGACGCCTGCTCAGACCGTCCAGGCCGGTGTCCACTTAACATCTCTTCAAAAGGCAATTGTATATTGTCTACGATGCTACTTCAGAGTCTTCGCGTGGTCCTCCAAAGACATGCCAAGCATTTACCCCTCGGTTATCGTACATAAACTGATTGTAGACATTAGTCGCAAGCCCGCATGCAAAAGAAAAGGGTATTCGTACTAGAATGCCAACATATGATACAAAAAGAGATTCAAAAGCTTTTAGCAGTAGGGTTCATATGAGAAATAAAATACCTTGAGTGGTTAACCAACATTGTCATGTTGAAACAAACAAACAAAAAGCGGAGAATATGCGTAGAATTCACCGATTTCAAGAAGGCGTGTCCAAAGGATAGTTATCCGTTCCGTAACATCAACAAGTTAGTTGACAATTCATTTGGCCACCAGCTCTTGAATTTCATAGACACATATTCTGGTTACAATCAAATAGGTATGCCCCCAAAAAAAATGAGTAATAAACTAGCTTTTTACGGTTTGGTACCTATTATTACAAAGTCATGTCATTCGATCTCAAGAATATTGGGACAACCTTTCAACGCTTGATCAACAAGATTTTTAATGAACAACTTGACAAAATGTGGAGACCTATATCGATGATATGCTCGTAAAAAGCTCCAATACTGACAATTACGTCGCAGACCTAAAACAAACATTCCGAACGCTAGAGCGATACAACATGAAACTAAACCCCATGAAGTGCACCTTTGAGATCATATCCAGAAAATTTCAAGGCTTTCTAATTACACCCAGGGGAATTGAGAAGAATCCGAAAAAAAAAATCAAACTATACTAGACATGGCACTACCGAGGACAGTGAAGGACGTTCAACATCTCACGGGCAAAATTGCAGCCCTGAACCAATTCATGTCGAAAGTGGGGAAAAATATAAACTCTTTTACAATACCCTGAAGAAGTCCTTTTTTTTTTGTTGTTGTAACCCTGAAGAAGTCTTAGAAGTTCGCATGGACACTTGAATGTCAGGCCACCTTCGAAAGGTTCAAAAAATATCTCATGTCGCCCCCCTTTACTCTCCTAACCGGTCTCTAGTGAGAAATTATACCTGTACCTTTCTATTTCTGACGACGCACTCTACTATGTTCTTGTAAGGTAGAAATCCATCGTAAAAAAGTAAGTATACTTTGTTAGCCGCATACTCCATGAGTCTGAGGTGAACTATAGACCTAGTAAGAAGATAGGCTTTGTCTTGGTCATCACCATCAATTGTCTTTGGCCTTACTTCCAAGCTCACACCATCATGGTACTGATCAACTAACTTTGAAGTGAATCTTACAGAAGAGGGATATCTTAGGACGATTCATCAAGTGGAGTACCGAATTAGTCGAGTTCAATATTGAGTATCAACCGAGACCGGCTATCAAGGGTCAAACTCTCGCAACCTTTATCTTAGAGTACACATTCTCGACATCCATCGAGCAACCTCCTACCAATGACAAAGAAGACCACTCGCAACCCGAATGAACCCTCCATGTCGATGGGTTGTCCAATTCTTCAAGAAGTGGAGCCAGACTCATCTTAGTAGGGCCAGATTATTTTAAAACTGAATACGCCATCTGTTTTGACTTTCGTGCGACCAATAACTAGACTGAATATATGACCATTCTAACTGAGTTACAGATCATGGCATCATTAGGGGCCTGAAATATACAAGTGTTTACCGACAGCCGATTGGTTGTTAAGTAGATCAAGAGGGTTTACAAGACTAAAGAACTGACGATTGCAAAATATCTATCTAAGATACACCAAGCGATGGACAAATTTGACAACATGGATATACAACAAATTTCTCGATCCAAGAATTGGCGATCAGCTACACCATCTACATAGAAAGCCTATCATGCCCGAGCATTGAAAAATCTGAGTAGGTCCTGTCGGCAAACAACTTACCGAGTTGGAAAAACTCCATAGAAGCTTATCTGAATCACGACCAACTGCCGAGTTCACCCTTCAAAACTAATAAATTGATGCAAAAGACTGCTCATTATGCCATCATCAACGACTATCTCCACAAAAAGTTCTACACCCATCCGCATCTGAAGTGGCTGACACTCGAAAAAAGGGACTACGTACTCAGGGAAATCCACGAGTGAATATGCGGCAATTACTTGGACACTTGAAATCTGGCGAATAAAGCCTTTAGGTAAGGGTACTAATGGTCGATCATGAAAGTCTATGCGGACGACTATATTAAAAGATGCGATAGGTGTCAGTGCTTCCCATCGGTGCTGTGCCAACCTTCCACTGAGTTTTGCCCGCTAGCCAGATCATGACAGTTTACCCAAATGGGGAATGGATATCTGAGGACCGTTCCCCAACAACCGTACAGCGAAAGTTCTTAATCGTGGCCATATACTATTTCACAAAATCGGTGGAAATAGAACAATTAGCCCAAATCACCACCGGTAAGATACAACACTTCGTGTGAACATCCATCATTACCAGGTTCGGTATATCTGACGTCCTCATCACGAACAACAGCAAAATGTTCGATAACAGAATCTTTTGAGACTTCTACAAGAGGTTAGAGATCCAATACCGTTTTACTTCTGTCGCCTAATCGCGAAACAATAATCTCGCATACCCGCGAAACAATAATCTCACAGAGATAGCCAATCGAATAATACTACAAGGGCTAAAAGCGGCGCTAGACGAGGTCAAGAACTACTAGATAGACGAGCTCTATAGCATTCTCTGGATTTATCGAACAACATCCTGAAATGCAATGGGAGATACACCGTTCAACCTAACATATAGTTGCGAGGCAGTGATACCAATCGCAATTGGAATTCACTCATTAAGGGTAAACCAATACGAAGAAGGACAAAACGAGTCCATGCTGCACGAACGCTTAAACCTACTTCCCGAGTTAAGGGAGACCGCCTCCATTTGAATAGCCGCTTATCAACAACAAATGGCAAGGTATTACAACTGACATGTCAGAACTAGAATATTCAAATCGGGTGACTTGGTACTCAGGAAGGTGGAAGCCACCGGTCAACCCTAACTAAGGAACAAGTTAACACCCAATTGGGAAGATCCTTACATGATATACTCAGAATTTCGCCCAAACATTTATCGTCTCGACCATCTTGACGACTCAACCATACCCAAAACGCAAAACTCTGACTGCACATCTATTATCAATGAGGGTCAATACTCTATCGAATGAACACATCCCGTTCTGCACACAATCAAACGATGTGTCTTTGGAGTGAAGACAATGGTTAAGAAAAAAGGGGATAATGTGATCAACCCCACGAAAGTGGAAACACATGGATGTATCAAAAGGGAAGATAATAAACTCCATCTCTTCCCATGAATTAACGTGTCAAATTTGAGAATTATCATCATCCTCAAATTGGACAAATGGCCTGAAAACGGGATTGCAATTATCAAGTTCAAGCTGTGTAATTAACTTCTTTGTATTCCATAGGTAGGACGAATGGCCCTCAACAAGCTCTGTTACCTCAACCTATGAAACCAACGATGCTAGCTCCTTTCAGAAATTGCAACTCTACACCGAAGAAAAGTGAATAGCACCCAAAAAAAAAAAAAAAAAAAAAAAAAAAAAAAAAAGAACTTACATTCTAAACTCCAGAGACATCAACAGGTTGTGAAGATCTGCTAGTCCCTCATAGAACAAGCTGCAAATGAACAATTTTAAGTTGCAAAAAACATGAAAGTCAATGCTATTATATGGATTACAATTAACTACCAATAGATAGAATTGGGTTAATCAAAGACATCATTATGGATGACAGAAAATTTCATGCCTAATCATTTGATTTTGTTATCATTTTAAAGAGTAAAAACATATCTAAAAAATAGAGTTTTTAAAATTTCATGTTTGCAATCGTCATCAATGATAACATTTATGTTCATGTCATTATAATAATTTAAGATTCTCGCGCACACGTTGCAGAAGAAGCATATGCATTTAAAATACCTGGCATGAAAAGCAATTCCTAATGTCCAATCAGTTGAAGAATAGGCATTGACGAATCTCCCAGCTACCATCTGAACCACCAAAGTAGGGGTCAAAGCACTTAATCGTGCACCAATTGCAGGGGCAGCCAACCCTGGAATAAACAAAGACAACAATATCATAAAGGCCTCTGCTTAACTTTGCATTTACAAATTGAAACCATCTGTTTAGTTGTGTTGAACATTAGGATTCCTAATTTTATACCACCGGTGACTGCCATCAATGTTCCCCCAGTCAAAGCAGCTTCTCCAATGATTCCTCCTCGCTTCCATTTATCCCAAGGACTTTGTGGAGATTTACTTTCTTCTTCACTTTCACCATCCTCTTTCACTGAAGCCATAAAAAAAGTAAGCAACCATTATCTCCATAGCTTACTACAAAATGTAAATATGCAGTATAATATCTATAAGCAATTTGTCAAACAGTACACGCTAGAATGACAAGCATAATTTTCAAGATTAGGTTCATGAAATGAGCCAGCAACGCTTGAATTACCATCAATGAATCAAATGTTCACATACAAAATCCAAATTTTAAATGATGAACAAAGTGAATATGCATACCATTTGAATCCATTCGACACCAAGCCACATTTCCATCAACTGTAGAGCCACACGATGTCTAGCATCATATCCCTGACATGATGGAAATCTTCTGCTTTCAATTTTAGGCTTATCTGCTACACGGGAAGAAGGTTCATATGATACTTTTATTTTTCTTTGATGACTTATTGATGTTCCCTCTTCCATTGGTTCCTCACTTCCAACTTCATTAATCATCTTTCCTAATACGGACAAGTCCGAACTTGTAAATTGGCTACTTTCAGGGTTTGCAGTTGATGCATCAGTTTATTTATTCACTCACTTATTGTTCTCAAGTTTCTCACGGCACTTATTGCTCGTATTCATGTTGCATTTCATTTTCATCCTCAAGATCACAGGAGATGTTTCCATTGACAGCATCGTTGCTTCAACGGTTTTGTTAATGCAAGACCCTTTTCATTTGTTTTTGAGGAAGTTCCATCACTTCTTCAGATATAAATTTGAAAACTGTATGCATTTAAAATACCTGGCATAAAAAGCAATTCCTAGTGTCCAGTCAGTAGAAGAATAGGCATTGACGAATCTCCCTGCCACCATCTGAACCACCAAAGTAGGGGTCAAAGCACTTAATTCTCCACCAATTGCAGGGGCAGCCAACCCTGGGATAAACAAAGACAACAATATCATAAAGGGCTCTGCTTAACTCTGCATTAACAAATTGAAACCATCTGTTTAGTTGTGTTGAGCAGTAGGATTCCTAATCTTATACCACCGGTGACTGCCATCAATGTTCCCCCAGTCAAAGCAGCTTCTCCAATGATTCCTCCTCGCTTCCATTTATCCCAAGGACTTTGTGGAGATTTACTTTCTTCTTCACTTTTCACCTTCCTCTTTCACTGAAGCCATAAAAGAGTAAGCAACCACTATCTCCATAGCTCACTACAAAATGTAAATGTGCAGTATAACATCTATAAACAATTTGTGAAACAGTATATGTTAGAATGACAAACATAATTTTCAAGTTTAGGTTCATGAAACGAACCAGCGACGCTTGAATTGCCATCAATGAATCGTATGTTCACATACAAAATCCAAATTTTAAATGATGAACAAAGTGAATATGCATACCATTTGAATCCATTCGACACCAAGCCACATTGCCATCAACTGTAGAGCCACACAATGTCTAGCATCATATCCCTGAAACAAACAAACAAACTGAGTTTTAATCCCAATATTTGGGGTAGGCTACTAGCATCATATCCCTGACATGATGGATATCTTCTGCTATCAATTTTAGGCTTATCTGCTACACGGGAAGAAGGTTCATATAATACTTCTATTTTTCTTTGATGACTTATTGATGTTCCCTCTTCCATTGGTTCCTCACTTCCAACTTCAGAAATCATCTTTCCTACATCGGACATATCCGAACTTGTAAATTGGCTACTTCCAGGGTTTGCAGTTGATGCATCAGTTTATTTATTCAGTTTCTCATGGCACTTACGCTCATATTCATGTTGTCTATCATTTTCATCCTCAAGATAACAGGAGATGTTTCCATTGACAGCACCGTTGCTTCAATAGTTTTGTTAATGCAAAACCCTTTTCATTTGTTTTTTAGGAAGTTCCATCACTTTCTTCAGATATAAATTTGAAAACTGTATGCATTTAAAATACCTGGCATGAAAAGCAATTCCTAGTGTCCAATCCGTTGAAGACTAAGCGTTGACGAATCTCCCCGCTACCGTCTGAACCACCAAAGTAGGGGTCAAAGCACTCAATCCTGCACCAATTGCATGGGCAGCCAACCCTGGAATAAACAAAGACAACAATATCATAAAGGGCTCTGCTTAACTCTGCATTTACAAATTGAAACCATCTGTTTAGTGTGTTGAGCAGTAGTATTCCTAATCTTATACCACCGGTGACTGCCATCAATGTTCCCCTAGTCAAGCAGCTTCTCCAGTGATTCCTCCTCGCTTCCATTTATCCCAAGGACTTTGTGGAGATTTGCTTTCTTCTTCAGTTTCACCATCCTCTTTCATTGAAGCCATAAAAAAGTAAGCAACCATTATCTCCATAGCTTCCTACAAAATGTAAATGTGCAGTATAACATCTATAAACAATTTGTCAAACAGTACATGTTAGAATGACAAGCATAATTTTCAAGTTTAGGTTCATGAAATGAACCAGCAATGCTTGAATTACCATCAATGAATCGTATGATCACATACAATATCCAAATTTTAAAAGGTGAACAAAGTAAATATGCATACCATTTAAATCCATTCGACACCAAGCCACATTGCCATCAACCGTAGAGCCACACGATGTCTAGCGTCATGTCCTTGAAATGATGGAGATCTTCTGCTATCAATTTTAGTCTTATCTGCTACACAGGGGGAAGAAGTTCATATAATACTTCTGTTTTTCTTTGATGACTTATTCATGTTCCCTCTTCCATTGGTTCCTCACTTCTAACTTCATTAATCATCTTTCCTACATCAGAAATGTCCGAACTTGTTAATTGGCTACTTTCAGGGTTTGTAGTTGATGCATCAATTTATTTATTCACTCACTTATCATTCTTAAGTTTCTCACGGCACTTATGCTCATATTCATGTTGTCTTTCATTTCCATCCTCAAGAGAAACAGCATCACTTTCTTCAGATATAAATTTCAAAACTAAAATGAAATAAGTAACATGCTCAACAAACAAACAAGGTACACCAAAATGCTAAGGGTTGTGCAAGAGCTGGAATAAAACCCACAAAAAATTAGAAACCTTTGGCTTTCAAACAGACAGAGGCCGCAGGAACACTCTCTGTCTCTCTCCCTCTCACTCATAAATTAATACTCTCAAATCAGAGGCAGACGTATATATTTGGAGACAACCACCAATCTCCGGAGGTAAAATATTTTTCAAACTATGATAGATTAGAATAGGACTTACATCTCCAACATGATGCCTAAATTGCGATGACCATGTCGTTTCCTAAATCCCTTTCCATGCTTGCTCATCTATTCCCAGAAATCTGTTCAAAATTAAATGACATCAAATAAATACCCCGCTCGGCTGAAATCAAGATTTCCCAGAAAACCCATCAAACTTCAAATTATTGATCTTTAAAAAAAATAAATAAATCAACCAAAAAAGATAATCATTCAAGATTTCAATATTGAAATTAAATAAAACCTAACTGGGAAAGGAAGAAAAGATATCTCGTGAATCCATAATTCTGGTTTCTCGGAAACGAAGACACAACCACCGGCACTCATTCCCTCTCCGATCGGTTAGTTGTCGAGAAAGGCGAGAGAAGTGGAATCACGATTCCGATGTAACTGAGACTGGTAAAGAGCAAGTGCAAATAGAGTGGCCGCTGCGTATTTCCGAATCAGCGTCAGTACGGAAACCTCCATCCGCAAGGACAACAACAAAACACACAAAACCCTAATCAGGAATTTCGAAATATGAAAATCGAACAAAGTTTTCTTGATTCTTACTTTCTCTTTTTCGCAGACGGAGATCAAACAACGTGATATTCGATCTCATCGGCAAGATCCAGAGATGGATCGAATGCAAACATTTCTTGGAGTCAAGTCGGTTTCGTCAAGATCGCAACGGTCAAATTTTTCGGACATTGGGGGAAGGGCTAGAAAGGAGGATGGGGACCTGACCCTGACCCTGACCCAAGAGCACATGAACCCGGATGGATCTGGGCTGCTCCATATTTATAAACCGGCTTAAGTGGAGACTTTTTTTTTTTTTTTTGACTATCTGATTCTTATATAGTTAAACTTTCTATTTATTTAATGGGTCAATACTTTCTATATTTTTTTTATATATTACTGTGTTTCATTTTAACGAATTCTTCCGCGCTCAAAATAAAATTTAAAATTTAATAAATAGAAGAATTTTTATTTTTTGATGTTGATTAAATCTTTAAAAGAGTGCTTGGAAAACATGATAAATTATCAAATTACATTAGAAAAGTAATTTCATAAAGAAAAATTCAAAACTAAAAAAAAATTAAATTTGTTTGGTACAAAAATAAAATGTCCATTTTTTAATTAAAAATATCCTTATTTATGGGAATATGATATTTGTTAAATAATCTACTACGAGCATGTTAAAAAATTAAAATACTATGTTCTTTATAATTATATTTTGAGAAGATAAATTTTTAAAATAAAATATTCTTATAATATTACTTAAAGATTTATAAACCCTTTGTAGTCTATTTTATTTAATCATTTATGGTTAGTTGAGTACAGATTATAAGAAATTTATTCGTTTTAATTTTATAAAAAGAATGAGAGAAAGGGAGATTCGGTATTCTTGACAATAATTTACTTTAATCTGTTTGTATACAGAGTGAAATTCACCTAATTATGTTTTTATATTGAGAAAAAAAATCAAAGATTTATGATAAAAAATGAGTTTAGAAAAAGGAAAGAAAGTTAAACAAGGGGGTCAACTAAACTAATGTCAAAGAAATGCATGCAAACCTTGTCCTAAAATAATTATAAAAAAAATAATAATAATAATAATAATTGGAGGACCATAGCACCTCTCAACCCCCTCTAACTCCGTCCTTGACAAACACAACTTATTAAAAAATATCTTATAATTTGTTTTATTTTATTTAATCCAAACACTTTAATGATTTTTTTTTTTAAAAAAAAAAGGTATAAAATTTTATAAAGTCTGAAAACTTTTTATAAACTTTAAAAATTATAAACTATTTAAAATAAAATTAGCTAAAGGGTCTCTTATGCTCACCCCTTTGAGAAATTGCAATATGGAAAAGTTAAGCGGACACAAATGTTTGACACAAGTGATACGGGTTAAGTACATAACGGATTAATTCTCTAAAAAGAAATTATTTAGCACATAATGGATAAATTATCAGTTAGTGTCTCGTGTCTTCTGGATACAACAAGAGTTTACTATATATATTTTTTTTTATTTTGACCGATCGATATCCGAATTTTATTTAATTAATACTGTCGAAATACATTGAGTCTATTGAGATGTTAACTTTTCCAACTCTTTTTTCCTCATTTCTAAAATTTAAATTCAAAATCTCTGATTAAGAAGTTAAGTGATCTATCGTTCAATATAAAGGAATTTGGTTAAATTTACCGTACATGTTACTAATGATGAAGGCCACCGTTCGGACCATTTTAAAAATAAAATTGAAAAAGAAAAAAAAAAAAAGAAAAGAAGAAGGAAAAGAAGATGTCAAAACTCAACGAGCAAGCAAAAATATTTTTAGCAAGCCCTAGGTCGGCAAAACTCAAAACATTAATTAACTAACGCGGAGCGAAAACCGACGAGCCCAAAGGACGTTCGATGTGGGCTGGACCACCTACCGCGCAGAGAGGGAAATGGCGACATGAATGCGGCGGTCCAAACAAGATGGGGGCGCACGTGACGGAGAGATGGTATGGGTGCCCCACCAATACTCCGGGCTCCGAAAGAGGATGGACCCATCCGATCCCACTTCACGTGTTCAGCTCAGCCCATCGTCATTCACTACATTCACGAGCAACCGACAATTTCTCAGTTTTCCACGTCCTTGTTCCCATCTCTTCCCCCACCAAAAATCTAGTCGCCAAATTTGCTGCTTCTTTCTTGATATCTTTCTTTCTTTTGCTTGGATCTCGTTTCGGATTTTCTGTTTTTTGATTCTTTGAAGGAGCGAATTGCGTGTGTGAGTGAATGAATCATTAACAACGTTGGATACATTTTGATTTGTCATATATTATCATTAACTTTTTTAATAAATTGTTTAAAATTTAATAATTATAATTTATTTAATAAATAAAAGATAAAGAGTTATTCCTATTATGTAAATTTAAATCTATATAAGTCTCCTATCAAATTAAAAAAAAATTCAAAATAATAATGTTTAAAAATTCTTGTTTGTTATTTTTCAAATAAAAATGAGGCCGATCAATGTTATTATTATCTCTAAATATTGCATGAGAACTTTCACCCAGGGTGAAATGCTCTTATTTCCCTTTTCTAGTTCCTCTACTATTTTCTTAAATAGAGTTTGAAAAGGAAAAAAAAAAGAAAGAAAAGAAATTGTTGAGAGCTGTCATAGTTTGTTATCGAGAATTTTTACCTTGTTTTTAGGGAAAAAAAGCGTTTACTAGAAATAGTTTCCATTCTTTAATATTAGTAAGGAGGCAGTAATATGCATATGATTTTACACAAAAATATGTATTTTAAGTATTAATCATTCTAATGTTAAAATAATAAAATTAAATTCAGAGAATTTTTTGTGGACAATAGTATGGTAAGGATATAAATTATGATTCCATGTAAGGACACAAAATTTAGGTATCATGCAATAGCATACGAAAGAAAGAATGTAATTGTTGCGTGATTTTTGGACGATCGGAGAAGGCAGGGCTAAATCTTCAGTCAGGTTTAGGTTTTTTAGCTTGCCTTTAAGAATGAGAATTTCATATTAAAAAAAAAAATGCACTCAAAAATTTCAATATTCAAAGTTGAAATCGCAAGTGATAAAGATTGAAATGAATTAAAATTCAACAAACCCTCATGTTATCGAAGTTAAACTTCATTCTTGCGTGGATGGAATTTATGGAAAAAGGGGGAATGCTGCAGTCAAAATGCAAAAAAAATAAAATAAAATAATAATAATAATAAAAAAATTATGAAAATAAAAATGAGAAAAGAATAAACAAATTGCAAATAAAACAACTAATTCCGAGGGAGAAATCATCTAAAGTGAGCATAAAATAATAAGCTATCAATTCAACTTAACGAATAATACTATATGATGAAATGTGTATTCCGAAGTTTATTTATTCTTTTTTTTTCATAATCTTGTGGAGAATTTTTTACCGTTGTTTTAACGGATATCAATGATACAAAATAATTAATTATACATTCCTTAACTTAATTTAAATTTATTTTGGGGGGAATAATAATTCAACAAAATATAATATAGGCCCAGAATTTGAATCACGAGATAAATATTAAGATATAAAAAATATTGTCTTATTTCATTAAAATATTTTAATAAAAATATGTATATTACCTTCTTTTTTTTTTTTCTAATCTTTATTTTTACCATGTGCAACTTTATTTTTGCAAAATCTAGAATTCTGCGCACAAATTTTCACCCTTTTCAATTAAACCTTTTGCTGGTATGAGCTTTTATTTTTATTCGGTTTGATTTCATGATTCAAATTGAGATTTTTTGGTATTGTTATTTTGTTTTTACATGTAATTCTACATTATCCTCATTTATTACTTTCAATAACAATTCTTTATTCGTTTAAAGTTTATTTTATTTTCTTCATTTCCATTGACATGGGAACTGTATTCTTCCTTTCTGTCAATACCATGTCTCCATGCTTATAAAATAATTTAATCAACGGCACTAATTAATATCTTTTTTTTTGGGTTATATCAAATAGTAAATAGTCATACAAATCTTATTTAAAAAAGAAAAAGAAAAAGAAAACCCAAGAAACTTCTTCAAGGTTTTCCTTTCTCCTCTCAGATTTCCTTTGACCAAGGTTCTATATCATAGCTTTAGAACTTTCGTGCAGCAATAGTTTGGTCTACCAGCCAATGAAATCTCAGAAACAGATTCAAAGCCACACAAGATAGACCCCTCCTCCCAACCCCAGAAAGACGATACCAAACAAACCTATATACAATAAAATTGAATTGCTGATACCGCCCTTTCTCAAGTAAGATGGTTACTAAATTCTTGACTTTTTACATTTGACTTCTACGATATTAAAAAAAATAAAAATTAATTCCATCCGTAAATAGTATTTAAAAAGTCTCATTTTAAATTAAAAAGTTTTTGATAAAACTCATAAAATTTTACGAATATAAAAATTATATATTAAAAATTTCACCTAATATCGTCTGGCCAAACTTTATGGAACGGGGTCACAATTTCCTGCGTAGGCACTAGGCGAATTTGGTAAATAAAAATTTTGGGTTTAATTTATTTCGAATAATTATTTTGAAAATATTTTTGGGAGTCTTTCAAAACTGCAAAAAGTAATATTATTTCTTTAATATTTTGATAGAATTGTGATATAAAACTTAGATGTGGAGAAATAAATAATAATTTCTTAGCCAGTCAGATTTCAGAAATAGATTTTTGCCTGATTTCTTACTAAAATCTAAAACTGATAAGGATTTTTTTCAGACAAAAGCAAGTGAAAAAAAGAACCCTTTCAAAGTTGCAAATGACACATGACGCCCGTCGAAAGTTAAAAAAACAAGTTGATGGACTTTTTTAGAATCTTCTTCCTGGGACCACATTTTCACATGGGACCAAACTGCAACAAAATCTCTCCGTGATCCACAAAAATTACGAAGTTGCCCAACTGTACATAACACAACGCTGCGATCATTTTCGTTTATTATATCCTAGGGACAGAATACGACAATTAATACGAAAAATTACGACAGCAAACGAAGATGGTTCTAAAATGACGGAACGACGCCGTATCCACCCGAGTCGACGTAAAACCCTGTCGAACCGGGAGAGAAGAGCTGGTCCGAATCGGTTTCGGTTTCGGTTTCGGTTTCTGTTTCGGTTCGTTTTGCGAACCGACCTTTGATTCTTGGCCGTGTTTCTGCATAGGCTTTGCGAGAAGCGTAACGGATTGTCTTCTCGAACTTTCTGTTCTTTCGCTTCTCTCTGTATCTCAAAACCCTAGCTTCGCGATCCAATCCAATCGACGATGAATTCTGATTAATTGCTGTTGCTGTTGCTGTTGCTGTTGACGACGAACTCAAAGCCGAAATCGCAGATCCACCGTTGATTTGACTCGTCGCAAACGAATATGAAGCGTCCGATTGTGAGTTTTCATTGTCTGGAACAACTCCAACATCCGAAGATGACATCTGAATTCAAAATATCAAACAAAATTCAGCCAAAAAAAAACAGAGAGAGAGAGAGAGAGAGAGAGAGAGAGAGAGAGAGAGTGAGAGAGAGAGAAAAGAGAGAGATTTACGCTTTGATTGAAGTAGTTATTGGTGAAAGGAGAGAGCTTGGGCTGAGTGAAATCCATGTCGAAGCAGTTGGGTGAAGAATTATGATTTGAGATGAGATTAGTCGTCTGAATTTGAACAGGAACGACGCTATCTGCTAAATTGTTCTCCGTTTGGAGATTTGGATACCCGAAATCGAGAAACCGATCTACTTCCGTAAACAACAGATCGCTCGGTTTCACATCGAATGCATCAAGTAACTTGGGGTTAGGATTTGGGATTAACCAAGAACCAGCTTCGTTTTCCTCATGATGACATGTGGCGGTTGTGGTGCTTGTGTCAGTGACGTCATCTCCATCATTGTCACCGGCGCTGCCGAAGAATTTTCCGGCGATAGCGATGGAGGGGGAAGTGATAGGAGAGTCGAAGAAAGAAATGATAGGGAAGCGGTCATGGCGACAAGCGAGAGGATTAGCAGAGTGGATATCGTCATCGCATGTGACGCAAAGAGCAGCGGCGTCGGCCTTGCACGTGACACTAGCCGGAGCCTGCTCACAGACTTCGCACATCCAGACCCGCTCGTGGCGCAAAGCCAGCTTGTTGGCTCCGTGAATTTTCGAGTCACAGTTCAAGCAGAGGAAAGCCGAGTCGGCTCGACAATACAGCATAGCCGCCGCCGACTTGCATGAGTCGCATTGCTTCGCCGCTGAAAGTAAATGTCTCCCAATAATCCCCATCTCTATCTAATTCTCTCCCTCTCTCTCTCTCTGTTTTTTATTTTTTGTGTTCGTGTGTGGATGTGTGAGTCGTTTCATTTTGATTTATTAGGTTGGGATTTGAGGAGGAGAGAGAAGGAGAGAAAAGAGAAGCAATAATGAGGAGTATATTGATATTGGGTGGGGTGATTTTGTGTCCTATTGAGTCCATGGGGAGACTGATGGGGAAGGTAGTCTGGTTGGCTCAATCGACACGTGGATCATCCTGAACCACATAAAACTTTTTTGCTCCCTTTTAAATGGAAAAAATATATTTTGCGTCGCACTGTTTCGAGGAAGTGAGAGAGAGAAAGTTGTGAAAATGTCATGTGTCTGTGCCGACGTAGGGTCCACCAAAGAGAAGGGCTAAATGGGAAACGCGTGCATCTTGGTCCGGAATGCCAGTCGCCGAGCTGGCACCAATGGATATGATATTACGCGCTCTGCTTTTTGCTACTCTTGTTCACCCGTGTTCGGTTCGCTTCGGTTGGTCTCTTTGCCACTTCATTTTTACGATGATTCATGAATATTCCCTTAATTCTTGTGGGGGATCATGTGTTTAGAATTTAGATACGGGCGAATTTGGTGTAAATTTGTAGGAAGAAATTCTTTTTTCTTACTTTTATTTGTATTAAAAAATAAAACTAAAATATAAAAAATTGATTTCTCTCAATTTTTTTTTTTTTGTTTTGTATTAGTTTGCTGAATAAATTATAAGATTGGAATTGGTTTGAAATCAATCCAATTCTTACTTGTTTCATTTTAGGTAAAATATATTTTACAGGAATAAGTAACATTATATACCAAGTGTCTTTTAGGAATAGTTCAAATAATAAAATTTTTTACTTTCGATATTTATTTTTCGATTCGATTCAATTCGGTTCCGTTTAATTATATTTTTTTATACAAAAAAAGATAAATTATCCTTACCCCCATGTGATTTGGCTGAAATTCCCATATCTCACTTGTGGTGAAAAAATGTCAATTTATACACCTATGGTTTTAAAAGTGTGAAATGCGGATGGAATTAAACGGTTGTTAAGAAAATTGTGATGTACGACATGTTTTTGTGTCAGATGATCAATATTACACATTTAAATCCTAAAATTACCCCCAATTTGGAGAAAAAAAAGTGTTTTGAGTGGAAGAACAAAGTTTGTTCATATAAAACTAAGCGAAGATATCCTATTTTTTAAAATTTTCTAAATATTTCTTAATATTCTAAACAATTTTTGTTAAAATTTTCGAAACATTTCTTCAAGATCTTCTGGTAGTATCTCATTTCCAAATTTTTTCTAGTTCATATAAAATGTTATGTAGAGATCCGGAGGGTTTACATTTTTCTTCAAATTTTCTTTGTATTTTTTTATAACTCGAAACAGGAATTATAGTTGTATCATTTATTCGATTTGAAAAATTTGGGATTGCAACTAAGTTTTCTTCGATATCCATTTTCATATTATACCCAGATTTTTTGTTGCGTGTGAAGTTTGAATTTTAGTTAATTTTAGTTGCATATTATATTTGATTTGAAAAAAATTTGAGTTGCATTTGTTTTCATCAATATCTATTTTCATCTTATGTCCTGATTTTTTTCCGATCTGCGGTGTAATGTGTGTTTTTTTTTTCTCTTTTTGGATTTTTTTAAACAAATTTAGAATGTCTTTTTCAATTATCGGTGGAGTACCAATTAGAACCCAAACACTTGTATCAAAAGCGTGATTGTGGCAACAGGGTCACCCTGAAGATAGTTGAATCTGAAAAATCTTCAAAGGGATTGCTATATTTTGTTTATGAAAGAAATAAATATGGATTTTTTTGTACGATGTCAGCCGGATAACTAGAGAAAGGGAAAGGATTTAGAAGCCATACAACAGAGTAAATATAATGGATAGGCAAACTTAGAGTACTGGTGGCATATTTGAGAGTCCTAATTTTGATGTTGCAATACATGATGTTGGATTTATATGCAAATACACATGCGGAAGCGTGCAAAATTTTCGGAATCATAAAAGGTTAGGGTTTTTGGGCATACCTCAAAAAGTAGATTGCAAAAGATCTAGGGAACCGCGAATCTCGATCAATCGACCTCGCCGTCGGGATGATAACCACGAAAGTCGAGCTATCACCGCAGCACCACGACACCTCAATCGAATCCGGTGACTAATTCTTTTCACAGAATTTTTCTCCCTCTCTCTCTCAATTGTGTCTCTACACAATTCTTTTTGTGTGTTATCTCATTGTTTTCTTCCTAGGGTTTTACCCTAGTTTCCATATGCTTCCGTCACCACAAATGGTAAGGAATTCAAATCCCATCAGTTACCATTTGTGTATATGGAAAGTGGGATCATTTCCATTTTCCAAATATGGAAAGATGCCCCACGTGGACATTAATTCCTTCATCTCCCACTTGTACACGAGAGCATTTTCATTCATCATGAGATCACAGCTCATGCGATCTCCTGTATCACCCTTCTGGATTTTCATACTAGATTGGGTGTCGTGCAACTGACGATTACACCTGCAAATAAAGACTTCTCAATGCACCTGTTAGGATGTTCGAGGAGTCGCCGTTAATAATAAAAACAAATATCTCGCTGTACCCCAGACACATCACATTTACATCATTCGAGTCACTTTCCTCATCGAAAGTCATCCCCAATATATCCTCGAATGTGTATTCACTATTACGTTCGTATCCCAACGTGGATATACGTAACAGACCGGTCGGTGAATACAACACAACGATATAATGTAAATTGGTCTTCCTTTCCCAAACTCGAATCCATCGATTTCAATTCAGCTGCTTTCCTAGACCTGCCCCTTAGATCTCAATTTATCTTCCGGGCCATAGGTAAACAGACTAAATTAGCAAACACTGAATTAAGACTTCTAGACACAGTCGAAAGTAAAATAAGGGTACTAGAGATTCCATCCAATGGATCTCGGGTCTCACACAGTGGGAACGGGGATCATGAATAGATCGTCTCATGTAATTGCTCCCACTATCCCTAGTCGTCATCACACGCGGTATGAAACGCGTGCCACAGTGTTAATCCCTTATTTCTCAAAATGGCATGTCAGATTTCTTAACACTGTGCAGATACAGGACTCAGTTTACACATAAGACTCTACCCAGAGATCTCAGAGAAAGTGTCTCAGAGACAATATTACTATCGCAGGTGATGTCTAAGATCTCAAATCTGGCTACTCACAGGCAATATGGATGTGGGTATTTCCATGTCGGTCATATCCCAAATGACCTCATCCTGAACGCGTATCAGGGCGACTTTTGTTCTAGCTAGGCCACTCTCAATGCCTCTTACGACTACAAACCGTCTCATCTCCACTCACTCAGAGTTGAAGGTGGTCGTTCGTGTAAGAGAGTCGACCTCACCTGCCTGACATATATTTTATCACATCAAAAATATACATGATATAAATAAGTGTATTATTTAAGAAAATATAAATGTGACTGAATAATGCACAAAATCATATATAAAAATATAATAAGTATCACATCGTCAGTTTAGTACAATGAGAAAAATCAAAATATTCCCAAACCCAATGACTCTCTATGTGCTATAAATGAGTCTCTAGTTATGGGTTTGGTGAAGGGGTCAGCCACCATGCAATGTGTCGAGATGTACTTAACGGTCACTTCACCCTTCTCGATGATATCTCTAACAAAATTATATCTGGTGTCGATATATTTGGTCCTACTATGATACTTAGGGTCTCGAGTATAGGCGATAGCAGGCTGATTATCACAGTAAATCATCACTGGCCTCCCACTATCGGCCACAACCCCTAAGTCATCTAATAGTCTCCGGAGCCAAACACTTTCCTGAACTGCGACTGAGTAAACCACGAATTCAGCCTCCATCGTAAATAAAGCTACACAGGTCTGCTTTTTGCTGCTCCAAGAAATGACACCGCCATTGAGCAAGAAAGCAAAACCTAATGTCGATTTGCGATTATCCAGATCACCGCCCCAATCGGCGTCTGAATATCCTATGAGGCGCAAATCACCTCTCCCATAACACAAGGAATAGCTCGCAGTTCCCTTGAGATATCCAAAAAATCCTTTTCACTACTCTCCAGTGACCCCTTCCAGGATTTGATTGATATCTACTCACCAGACCGACTGCGTAACATATGTCTGGTCGTGTACACAACATTGCATACATCATACTTCCCACTGCGCTGGAATAAGGGATTTTACGCATCTCTCTTATATCTTCCTGAGTTTTCGGGCACATCTCAAGACTCAGACCATCACACTTGGCGATTGGAGTATCAATGGGATTACAATCACTCATCCCAAAGCGCTCGAGAATTTTCTTAATGTAGGTCTCTTGTGAAAGAGCCAACATTCTTCTCGATCGATCTCTCTGGATCTTAACTCCGAGGATGAACTCAGCTTCACCCATGTCGATCATGTCGAAGCGCAATGACAACCAAGCCTTGACCGTCATCAGATACTGAATGTTGTTCCTAGCCAACAGTATATCGTCCACATACAGGGACACGATCACAAAAGAGTTATCAGATCGTATCAAGTAAACACAATGATCCTCATCGATCATTGTAAAACCATAAGATATCACCTCCTCGTGGAATCTTAGGCACCACCGCCTGGATGATTGCTTTAAGCCATATATTGACTTCCGAAGTCGACAGATCTTGTCCTCATGACTTACTAGAACGAACCCAGAGGGCTGCTCCATATACATCTCCTCATCCAGATTTCCATTAAGGAAAGCGGTCTTTACATCCATTTGATACAACTCTAGATCCATGCTTGCGACAATCACCAAGAGTAGACGGATCGATATAAATTTGACTACGGGGGAGAAAGTCTCCTCGTAATCAATGCCCTTTGTCTGTGTGTAACCCTTGGCTACTAGACGGCCTTTGTATCTTTCCACCGATCCGTCGGCCTTTCTTTTGATTTTGAGAACCCACTTGTTCCCTATGACCCTTCTATCCTCAGGTAGGTTAACTAGGTCCCAGACCCCGTTGACCCTCATTAATTTCATCTCCTCTTTCATGGCCTCTAGCCATTGGTCCTTCATAGGACTCTCGAGAGCCTTTTCAAAGGTTTGAGGTTCTTCATCATCCTCGGGAGTCACGATGAGGATCTCATCCTCTATCGAAAAATGACATCGGGGTACATGTCCCCGACTACTCCTACGAGGAGGAGGAGTCTCCTCACCTCGAGATGGGTCACTCTCACTAGGAACAAGATCCTTTTCAGGCTCTTGGGTCCCTCCCTTGGGCTCAGTTGAGCCGTCAGGCTCATCCATCTAATAAAAGGTGAAATCCTGGTCGATTTCGCCTCTCTTAGGGAAATCATTTTCCAGGAACGTAGCATTACGAGATTCGATCTCAAAGACCGTGCCATCCATACGTTCACTTAGGAACATATGTCCCTTAGAATGTTCAGAGTACCTTACAAAGATATATTTCTTTCCTCGTGGGCCTAACTTACCGTGTGGGTGCGAGGAATCGTGAACATATGCGGCACAACCCCATGGTCTCAATTGGCTAAGGTCAGGCTGCCTCCCTGTCCAAAGCTCGTATGGGGTACTGACTACGGACTTGGTTGGAACACGGTTAAGAACGTAGGCTGCAATTAACAATGCATCTCCCCAGTGGGAGATAGCCAAATTAGCCTGCGCCATCATCGATCTCACCATCTCCAACAGTCATATTCCTTCTCTCAGCTACCCCATTCTGCTGGGGAGTAGCAGCAATACTCAACTGTCTCGTAATGCCCTTCTCGAAACAGAACTCTTTAAACTTCTCAGACAAATACTCGCGTCCTCTATCGGTTCTGAGAGTTTTAATTCTCAAGTCTAACTAGTTTTCTACCTCGCTGATATACCTCCTGAAGCAATCTAATGCCTCAGACTTGTGCGAGATTAGGTAGACGTAACCGAAACGCGTGTAATCATCTATGAACGTAATGAAATACGTGGTTCCGTTTCGGGCTCTCACATTCATAGGTCCACAAATATCGGAGTGGATCAATTGCAATGTGGTCCCATCCCTCATTGCTTTTCCAAATGGTATCCTCGTCGCTTTGCCTGCTAGGCAAAACTCACATAAGGGCAACTCGATCTGGGTTAGCGGGCCCAACAAGCCACTCGTAGCTAACCGGTTCATTCTCTCTTGCCCTATGTGGCGAAGTCTACTATGCCAAATAGAAATATCATCAACTACGCTATCAGATGTATACGCAATACAAGACAAATCAGAAATTTTATTAAAGGAAACCAAATTCAACGCATAAAGTCCATCATGGACTAAACCAATACATAAAACAGAGTTATCGTAAATGACAGAAACACTCAAATTTCTGAAAATGACAGAGTATCCTAAACGATCTAAACAAAGGACAGAAATGAGATTCCGCCGAATCTCGGGAGCATACAACACATGATGCAGATATAGGACTTGGTTACTTGGCAGCATCAGCTTGCATGTACCAATCCCCTTCACAACCACAAATGCTCCGTTCCCCACGTACAGCCTCCTCGCTTGGGGACTCAATCGGCGGAACTCCACATATGCGCTCTTATCTCGAGCTACATGGTCGGTGGCTCCTGAGTCTACAATCCACAAAGGAGAAGAGTTAGTAAGTATCACAGTGGATGAAACATAACTCATACTATGTAAAGAAGAAGGACATACCTTTCGCTCGCCACACTCGCGAGCGAAATGCTCAGATTTGCCACAAACGTAGCATCAGACTTTGCTCTTGTCGAGCTCCTTCTTCTTACGTTTCTGCCCTCTGTCAACGGTTTTCTCTGATGGCTTCCTCTTAGCTTGGCTAGGTTTCTTGTTATATTTGCACCATTTACGCTTGACGCCCTTGGAGCCCTTACTCGACTCCGCCACATAGGCATGACCAGAAACCGACATAGCCACCTCCTGGCGCTCCTCCTTGAGCTCACAATGCCTACGCACGTCCATGAAAGTACGAATACTCTCAGTGTGCGTAAAGTAGGTCTTTACTACATCCCAGGAGTCAGGCAATGACTGGATTACTCCCAGTACCTGAAGCTCATCAGACATTGGCTCCCCCATGTTCTTTAGAGAAGCGATCATACTTGACATATGCATCAAATGCTGCTTCATGGTATGATCGGGTCTCTTCTTATAGGTGATAAACCTATAAGTCAACATCCTCAGCTTAGGAGCTGACCGGGAGCCAAGGTGCTCTCTCAGAGCACTCCAAACCGACATCGCAGTAGGATACTGCTCGTACACTGGAATCAGATCATCGTGCATGCTGCTAAGGAGGATGACCCTAGCTTGGCCATCATTCTTTTTCCATACACGATACGCCTCCTCATCCAGTTTCGCCTGAGGCGTATCACCCACCCCGGGGTCTGTCATCTCGTGTAACAGAACCTCCGCTAGGTCCTGCTCCTCGAAGACAAATTGAACTTTACGGTGCCAAATCTCATAATTGTCACCGTTCAATTTGTCTCCCTTAACGAGATCAAGTACGATACTTTTTGTCGTAACCATTGTCTCTGTCACACAAAAAGAAAGAGACGTTAGTGACTAATAATGCTTATTTTCACAATTTTGTACACCCTACGAATTAACAATCCAAAATGAATCGAGTATTGACCCCAAAGTGAGCATATGAGTCAACGGATACCATACACCACAACCCGGGACCTCATCTCACCATCCGGACTTTAATTCAGTGCACAAAATCCCACAAATAGTCACAAATATGCACATAGGACCCCCAAAAAATTGAAAAAATCAATTTTGAACGACCTGACGCGCCGCTGGGGTCCCCACTCGCCGCCGCTCGCCGGCGGTGCTCTCCACCTGCCGCCACGCGCCGACGGCAGCCTGCTGCACGCGCCAGACGCGCGGCGCACTGCATACGCGCTGCCACGCGCCACTGGCGACTCAGCTCACGCGAGCCCAGTTGCGGAGCGCAGCTCACGCGCCTTCACGCGCAGAGCCGCCTTGAGCCGCGTCAGACCGGGTCGGTCAACGGTCAGGGTTGACCCCGACCAACCCGGTCAACGGTCGGGGTCCGACCCGGTCGGATCGGTTGCGGGTCGGTTCGGGTCAGGGTCCGACCCGACCGCCACCCCATCCCCGCTTCACGCGCCTGTGTGGCACGTGCACTTCACGGGCCTGCTGGACGCGCCTTCTGGTGCGTGTGTGTCACGCGCCCGCGGGTCTGGGCCCGTTCTTCTTCGCCCGACGGGTCCTGCAACGGGTTTTTCAATCCGGTTCTCCGAAAACCCATTTCCGACTAATTTTTTACGACGATTTCTGTCGGAAAATAAATTTGGACTTCCCAAAAATATTTCGAACTTGTTTTTTGTAAGATTCAAGCCCTAAACACGGCGAATCATATATACAAGTTTTGGCCCTCCGCGGCCTCGCCGAAAAACCCAATTTCCGGCAACCAATCAATGCAAAATGCATATCAAAACGTAGATCAATACACATGGAACACAAATATGTCATTTCTTTAGATCAATAATCCCTCTACACGGATAGATCTAGGTTTTTAAGTTTTGGGCACCATTAAGGTCGAAAACTTTAACTCCAATTTTTATGGCTTAAACATGTTCCAAAAATTCAGAAAAAAATATATTTAAGATCTACGTGACATGGGTAACGTCATGGTATATTCAGATTCACGAAATTCATCCGTGATACGAAACCCATTTTTGCAACTCCATGTTTTTATACCCAAAAATATTCCAAAAATTATTTAATAAATCCAACCCTACTCTCTGATACCATTTATATGCAAATACACATGCGGAAGCGTGCAAAATTTTCGGAATCATAAAAGGTTAGGGTTTTTGGGTATACCTCAAAAAGTAGATTGTAAAAGATCTAGGGAACCGCGAATCTCGATCAATCGACCTCGCTGTCGGGATGATAACCACGAAAGTCGAGCTATCACCGCAGCATCACGACACCTCAATCGAATCTGGTGACTAATTCTTTTCACAGAATTTTTCTCCCTCTCTCTCTCAATTGTGCCTCTACACAATTCTTTTTGTGTGTTATCTCATTGTTTTCTTCCTAGGGTTTTATCCTAGTTTCCATATGCTTCCGTCACCACAAATGGTAAGTAATTCAAATCCCATCAGTTACCATTTGTGTTTATGGAAAATGGGATAATTTCCATTTTTCAAATATGGAAAGATGTCCCACGTGGGCATTAATTCCTTCACATGAAGTTGGAGATGATTCAGTTTGGATGCTAGGAGTGGAAAGGAATTTGAAACTGATTAAGAAACTTATGGTTATCTCCATTGCAATGATTTTTTTGCCACTTGTAATATATTGTGCAAAGTGAATGTTAGTTGTTATCTGTTATGATTTTAAATTGTAATTTCTTTTATTAATTGTTTTCTTTATAAATTGAACGTTCATTGATTTTGGAAAAAGTTTCTTGAATTATAAATATAAATTGTATAATTAAATTTAATATAATTTATTCAATGTTGGTAGTGCAAAGTGAATGTTGCTGTTGCACCTGGTGTTTTGTGTCTAATACTGGGTACTTATATCCAACACAAGAGGTAGTGCCGTGCGATTGAATGTTGAAGTTGTGCATCCTGTCACGGGTTGTGGGCACCATTGGCTACATTGACCCATTTACTTCCCCGTACATGTGATTGACATGGCAAACCCTCTCTTGCCAAATGAGTTTCTAGCATTTTTTTACTATGGTTTGATATATTTTTGCGGCCTTGCACGAGATTTAATTATGATGGCCTTTAGAATCCATCTCCATTGTCACACAGCGAACTCCCGAGCACCAAGCCATAGAAAGTCCATAGAAGGGACCCTAGAGTTCAGCTAAAATTACAAAGTAGTTACCAAGATTTGCTACGAACCCTTTGGACCCAGCTCCTATTACTGCCTTGGATGAGACCTCTTGCTCTGTTGTGTATGATTTCTGATATCCAAACCACTAAATGACAATGTAATGAGATAATATCAACATTTTTAATATTATTGGAAACTCATCATTCCACGTCTAAGATAAAATTGTCAAAATATTTTGATTAATGAATCATGGTTGACACACTTAGTACAATATGTTACAACTAACCCAATTAATACTTCAAATCATAATGTAACTAAAAATATCCTAATGTGCCTATGATCATAATTTCTCTTCATTATGAAATATTAACTCAGTTAAGGTCATGATTGAGATCAAATCCTATTGCCTTGAATTATATGATCCCATCTACTTCTTCGTTCCTTATTAATAAGACTTAAATTAGAATGAACAGAGATAATGAATCACATATTAATAATCAACTATCTTTATACATAATTAACTAATGCGACCAAATCTTCACACTCATACACAACTAGAATGAGTAGAGATGGTAATAAATCAATATTAATCTATGTCTAAGATGATTGTTTTGTCTCAAATTGAAGAGCAATATGTACAACAATTATCTAGATGACGGATCAGTAATATTAAGTAAATTACCATTCGACTATCATCTATTCATCATGTTTAGTTTACTTATCCTATAAATTCATCTTTGTTTCTTATTTTATAAATTCTCACATGCTTATATTCAAATATATTTTTTTATTTAATTATCTTAAATAATTTAAAGTGTAATTTAATTAAATATATTTTTTTAGGATTAGGATTTTTTATTTGTTTTCTTGAATTTTTTTTGCAATTATCTTAAATGATACTTAAAAATGAACGGAGACACTATTTATTTAGTTAATTATTTTTTTTCAAGATGGTTCCTTACTAAAAGATTTATTCGATTTTACAGATTCTAAAATTTATTTCAATTAATTATAATTCTCAAATTCTTAGCTTCCCATAATTTACATTTATTAAAATAAAAAAGTGGATTCAAAGTATTTTTTAATCTATAATTTAGGGCCTAAAGTGCTTTTTTTCTTCATTATTTTAAGTGAATAAAAAATTAGTTCCATTTCCAAAAAAACCTTTGCAAACTAACAATCACTTGTGAATATCTATATTTATATAATATATATAAGACTCCTTATGTCCCAATTTAAGTGTCACTTTAAAAAACTTTTTGTTCTACTTTAAATGTAATTTTAGAAAATCAAAATAAATATTAATTATCAATTTTCAACTCTATCTTGATTTCTTGTTATCAATTAATTTTAAAAGGTAATTTAAACAATTAATGTTATTTTTTTAAAATTATGATTATTTAATTATTTTTATGTAATACTAGGTTACATGACTCCGCTTACATTGCGGGTTGTCTTAAAGGTGAAAGATATAAATTAAATAGAATAGTAAGTTATCTGGTTATGATATAGAGTTGGTTTTTATCGATCAATAATTTTTATTTCTGTCACAAGAGTAAAGCTCCCTACAATCTCTGTAAGTCCTTATTTTTCTTGTACCTACCGTAGAAGTGGAAGAAAAAAACTTTGACCATCGTAATTTTATGTAAGGATAAGAGGTGAATGATTGAAGAAAAGGGGAGGCACGTTAGTGAGAAAAATGGAAAGTATTAAACACAAAAATAAAAATATTTCTATATTATTTTAATACATTATATATATTTAATAATATTAAAATTATAATAAATGTTAGTCTATCATCAAATAACTTCATTATTGTAATATCATAAAATTTTATTAATTATATTTATAAAAAAAATAGATAATTAAAATTTTAACTTTTTTAAAAATAAAAAATATTTCTATTTTTTTACATGATACTCGCTATAACTTTCATAAGATATTATTTTTCTTTGATAGTATAGAATATTTTTGTGTAATAATCTTGAGGGAGAAAAAAAAGGGGTAGAGCAGAGGGAGAACCAAATAAAATGAAAGGGTGAGGGTTGGGGAGGTAGGTAAGGTCAAGGGTCAAGCCGAAAATATTTGGCAAAATTTAGGTAGGCCAAAAGGTCAATATCGGCGAGGGCGTCATCCATTGCGTGAGCAGACAGAATGACAAAATACCCCTATAGACCGAGACCCATTTTTTGTGGCCAGAAAGTCGAGAAGGTCGCTATCGGGGACATAGATGGGAACAGGCGTTGAGGGTAATGATACGCGCGCTGATTGACAGGTTTTGGGATATTTTCGTAATCTGAGAATCGCAGTGTCACTAAAACCTTTTAGGGTGGGAGTTGACTTTGACTTTAACGATGGCCTGCACGGGCTTCACGACTCGACCAAATTATGATTTTTTTCATTTTTATACGAGTAGAACTTAAAAATCTGAGAGAGAGAGAGAGAGAGAGAGAGAGAGAGAGAGAGAGAATGAAAATAACGTAAATTGAATTATAATTTATTATGTTGACCATATTATAAATTTCTTCGCCTCACCTTTTAAATGGGTGAGTTATGATTTTTCAAACGTGTTGGGCCAACCCTCATCACAAAATGGGCCGGTATTTAACCATTTTATGTTAGAATGAGAAATAATAGGCCTTAAAGTTAGAGATGACATCCGCACCGAAAAAAAGAGTTAAAGATGTCATAATAGAGAATTCAATACTCTACCTGTTCGGAGATCTCTACCCTTAAAAAAGATTTCAATTGGATCAAATTGAATTAATCAAAATGAAACTCTGAATACCAAATGATGGACCGAGTTCAAGAGCAAAAAAAACAAATAGTGAGTTCAAAACAATAGGGGGCATTGTGAACATTATTTTTTGAGAATGATTTAGGTTTATATATGATGGGCGACGAGTTTTATAATTATGTTCAATATTTTTGAAGAAATACCCGAGTGATGTGGTGTGTGTAGCCACATTCATCAGCTTCAAATTTATAGGTCATATATGTGTGCGTGCGCACACAATTGATTTCTTAATATTATATAAATTGACCTTCGTTTTTGGTCTAATGGGGGGATTGTTGATTCGGCAATTAAAGAAGACGTCATGGAATGAAAGAGATCGAACAGATCTGTTGTGCAAAAAACGAATGAAAACTTGTTCTAATCACTTAGTATTAACCACCAAGAAAAGCTTTGAAAAGAAAATGGCTTGCTGGATTTAATGCCAACATGAAAATTATAATTATATTACAATTATAACACCTATCGGTGAGAATCGATCTTGTAAGACACTCTAAATACTAAATTTTGTGACGCGTAAATTAAACTTTGCGGTTGTATATTTTGGGGTAATTGAATATGAAAACATAAATAGTTTGAATTATAATTTAAGTTCATATTTATATAAGAAATTCTAATTTTTTTTGTTAAATTTTTAATTTACTCCTAAACTTTAATATTTTTTTTATTTATTCTTAAATACATAGATTTTATTATAATTTTAGTCATATAATAGAAGTTATCAATGAGATTGTAAATATTTTGATACATAATGTTTCGTATATAAAATTTTTTCATAACATTTACAAATAAAATATATATTTATTTGTCTAGACTTTAGAAAGATTAACAATTATAGGAAAAAAAATTAAGGAATTTAATTGGGAAAGAAAATGCAACAACCCAATGATGGCCTACTTTCATTCCTCTCATCAGAGTCTGCTTATGGAAACTCACTCTTTAATTTGAATTTTTTTTTTTTGTTTAATGAGATGGAATCAAACGGGTTTAAATCGGGAAAGAGATGATAGAAATTGAGAGATTTTATCGCTTGAGCTGTTCCTGAGTACCTCTTTAATTTGAATAAGAAAGTCGTTTTCAATCATTTTTTTGGGAAAACTATATAATAAATTATTATTTGTAATTTTTTTTATTAAAATGAAGATTCAGCCCTTTTCAAAATCTCAAAAACTTCGAATAAAAATTTGTAAGTTTTATTTTGATTAAAATTAAGATTCAAACTATTAAATTGTGTAATTTTCGGTACCACTAATTAGACAAACCATCTCAGTGGTGGCAAGTATTTTATTATTTTCCCTTATTCAAATTTTATAACATAATTTTGTTACTTTCTAAAAAATATTAAATAATTTAAATAACTTGGTAAGTTCACGTTAATATAATGGGTATCAAATTTGGATCCAATAGAATTTATAGATATAGGAAGAAGTCTAGTGGTTTCCAAATGAACAATATAATGGTCACAATTTTCTTTCTGAATTCGTTGATTTCGAGTTTAAATTTTGATATAAATATATATATATATATATATATATATATGTATATATATAGAAAAAAGCTCATTGCTAGATTTGCATCTAGGATTCCCTTTTAACAGTTATTGGGCTATTAAATGTTGGGACTTAGCACATTCACGATTTAATTGTTTGGCAAATTGTAATGCTAGATGATATATCTTTTGACCAAGCGTAGTATCTGTTTTTATCGGTTTAATGTTTGATACGTCAATCATTGATTCATATGATATTAAATTTTTTTTTTGTTGAGAGAAGGCCTATCAAGTAGCTTGCTACTCGGGCATTCACGCGTCGTCCTAGGGTTGCACTACACCATGGGCCTGGCGCACCCACCAAAAAAAATGCTAGATGATAGAATCTCTCTGGTTTTTTTTTTTTGGTACAAGATTTCTCTGTTTTAGTTTGGTATTTCTTAATGCCAAGGGGAAAAAAAAAGTAAAAGAAGTAAATCATTTCATCCATAGCCGGCCTCTCTCTCTCTCATGTCATCTATTTTGAATATTTTTCAGCGCGCCTCTGCGGATAAATGAAAACAAGCTCAAAGCCGAAAACTGGCCCACCGGTTCAATACTCCATCCCACCGAACCGCTTTTACTCGAAAAAAAAGAAGGATACCGGTTCTTTGATCTTTCTCTCTCTCTCCCCCTCTCTCGAAAACGAAAAAAAAAAGAGCACTTAGGGTTTTTGGAAACCATTGATTTCCAAACACTGAAATTTTGAACTAATTCAAGCATTTTTCAAGGAACTGGATCAGAATAGGAGAGGGAAAATCGAATGAAGTCGATGAAGACGCTGAACCTCGCAGATCCGTCGTCGTCGTTGTTGGCCGCCTGCGGTGGTGATACGGTTAAGCTCTTCGACGTCTCTGTTGGTCCCGGCGATCCTTGTGTGCTCAGTTATTCCCCTTCTCCTGGTTCTGTTGTCAACTCTGTGAAGTGGAATCATACCAGTGAGTTTCACTTCTCTCTCTCTCTCTCTCTCTCTCTCTCTGTGGATTTGGTTAGTACATTTACTCAATTGGATGAAGTTTGAGCAGATTTGGTGGTTGCAAGTGCTGGAGATGATAAGAAGATCTCGTTGTGGAGGAAGAATGGGCAGAACATCGGGACCGTACCCATCTCGGGGACCGATAGTGGAGATGGAATCGAGGTCTCTCTCTCTCTCTCTCAAACGATTCTGTACATTGAATCCAGACATGTTAGTAGCAAGAGAAAAGCATTTGATCTTGTGAGAATGATTTTGTTTTAGCCACTTGGGTTTCAGATCTTATCCGCACAATTTATTTGGTGATTGGAGTGTGTCACACATTTTCCAAATGAAAATTTGGTATGAACATTATTAGAAAAACTGTGGGTAATGGGGAGGCATTGATATGTACAAGTCAAATACCACGTATTTTTGTTTAACTTCATCATAAATTATAGCTCCATTTGATTTGGTTATCATTAGTTTTGGACAGAAAAATCTATTGATGATATTGGCAAATGTTTTTAGGGTCTGCTCATGGTCTTTTGCACTATAGGAAGAAAAGCGTGCTTTTATGGCATCTTTTGATCTATGGAGTGATAGCCGTCCTCACAAAGATTTGACTTAACACACTCTGGCTCTCCTTTAAGCCTTTAAGCTTAGTAATCAACAATTCAACACTGAATTTCATATTCAAGGCTCCTAGTGGCCAATGATATTTACTAGTTGTTCTGTAAAAATCTAGTGAGTTTTTAATGGCTATCAAAGGAATTGGATCAACTGAGTTTTTAAAATCTGTCAAGGTTCTTTCATGTTTTTCTTGTGCATGATATTTGAGAACAAAGCTTGTCAAACACAGCTTCTCTCTACTGCCTTTGTAGTTTTAGGTGGTTCTCAGTTCCTAAATGAGTACCATTTTATAGCTTGGTCATTGGGTTGCCTTAATTTGTTACTATTTTGTAATGCTTTGGGACCTCGCACAAGTGTTAATTGATGGTTGCTGTTTGAATTTTTTCTGTTCTCTGAATTTAGAACCCAAGATTTTTACCTGCAAATATAATCCAAATTCTAAGGCACAAAAACCACAAGTTTTCAACATAAAATACTAGCTCGTTGCATAACTGTGTCAAAATGTACATGCATGTGCAGACACCTTTCAATATCATGATTTAATTAACCGTTGCGTGTTTGAAACTATATAGTGTCTCCATGTTATGTATTTCTATTAGTTGTTGCATGCCTTGCAGAATGTGTATTACAAGAAATATCAATCTTCAGTTGGGCTTCCATTTTAGCCTGCATTGTTCTTGTCCCCAAACAGGAGTCCATATTGGCTATCAACTTCAGCAACAAGGGATCAAGATACATTTGTTCTGGGGGAAGTGGTCAAGTTGTAAGAATATGGGATTTGCAGAGAAAACGTTGTATCAAATGGTTGAAGGGCCATACTGATACAATTACAGGTGTGATGTACAATTGTAAGGATGAGCACTTGGCATCCATCAGTCTTAGTGGGGATCTTATTCTTCACAATCTTGCTTCTGGTGCTAGGGCTGCTGAACTCAAGGATCCCAATGGACAGGTTATATCATATTCTTTTGTGCATAGTCTCCTAGTCTGTAGACAAATTTCTGGCCCTGTGGGTGTTGATACCTTTTCATTCCACAATATTAAATGCTTTCTGTTGGTTCCAAAACCAGGTTTTGAGAGTTCTTGACTATTCTCGGATGAGTAGGCACCTGGTGGTAACAGCAGGAGATGACGGGTCTGTCCATCTGTGGGATACAACGGGTCGAAGCCCAAAGGTTGGGTAAACCTCTAAAACTTCAATTGAAATTGGATGATTACCACTTGTAAATTCTTGTAAAACACCCATCTACTAAGATTTGTGACAACAGTATATTTATGGCATGATATTTCTACAGCCTTTCCAACTTCAAAGTGTCTGGCCACTGCTGCATCATGTGTTACATCCATATGCATAGCCTGCTTTTCTGAAAGACAAATTTGGGAAAAATGCCAGTGTTCTATTCCTTTATTCCTTTGCTTGGTATGAGGAAGGAAATGGTATTTATTACACTTTTCTTTTGAATTTCTTTGAGAGGAGGAAAAGACAATCACCGGATGTAGCAAGCTATTCTCACGTTTCATCTTCTAAATGGAGTCATTCTTTCATTACATGCACATTAAAGGAGTTCACTACCTTGTGTTGCTGATTTTTTTTTTTTTTTAAATAAATATCTGATTGGAATGGAGATGAAATTCTAGGGCCATCTTTTTGGTATTAGTTTGATTTTACCTTTTCATTCAGGACAATCCCTACCTCAATTGAAGATGTGTGGGGTTCTAAATATTACTTTCTCCATTTACAGATTTCTTGGTTGAAGCAGCATTCTGCACCAACTGCAGGGGTTAGCTTCTCCCCTTCGAATGACAAGGTCTTGCTTTTATTCTTTTATTTTGGCTTGCAGCTATTTGTTACCAGTGGAGAAGGAAAAGTTACATATTCTAGTAATATACCCTTTCTTTTCCCCCACTGATGCAGATTATTGCCAGCGTTGGGCTTGATAAGAAGTTGTATACTTTTGATTCAGCATCTAGAAGGCCCTCATTTTGTATTCCATATGAACCAGCACCTTTCTCTTCTTTGGCGTTCAGAGAAGATGGTTACACACTGGCTGCAGGAACAAGTGGGGGGCGTGTTGTATTCTATGACATGCGTGGAAAACCACAGCCTTTATACCTTCTTCGTGCTTATGGCAGTTCAGAGGTGAATATTTTTGTTCCATAACTGATCCTAGATCAGGATTCAGTTCATTTAGAAGTTCCCTCTTAGATATTGATATTCCCTAGTGTCTCTTAATTTAATTTTCTCCCTCTTTGATATTGCCTAGTGTCTCTTTTACTAAATTTTATTTTCGAACCATGGGTTGTTAGGTTAAATTTAGATCTATAAAAATGTTCTATAAGAAGACTAGGACTTGTGTCGTCAAACATTAATGGCCGTGGTGATTATCTGGGCTGGGACACTATTCCTTTTACTCTCCCTTTCTTGATTTATGAATGATGGTAACATATTAAATGAATTTAAGTATATGTAAACACTCTTCTTCTCACCAAATTCCAATTATATATTGTCCTCAACCACCCATCATCTCTAATTTTCTTAAGGGCACACTCTGGGCTAGATGTTGGTTTTGTGTCTGTTGGGCTATCCTCTCTCTCTCTGTGAGACCATTTTAACCCACACAATGAGAAACTGTTGGACTGGATGTTGGTCTTGTCATTTAAAAACTAGCCAATGTCTTATAATCTAGCAATGCATCATTGTGCTCCATATTTTTGTGAGTATCTATGACTATATTTTATTTTTTCCGGTTTAGCTGGTCTCAAAAGGTTCTATTTTGTCTTTTTATCCAAGTTATATTCTTCTTCAAGGCCACGTTCTCTGTTTTAAATGTGTAACCAAAGCTATGTACAGAGCAGTTTCTCATTGTTGAAATGTTTCCTCTTGTTCTTGAAAATGGTGAAAGTGGTCAAGAGATGCCAGAACGTATTTGAAGGAAAATTTAAAACAAAGTCCAACACATAATGTTTTCCAATTTGTGACTCTGCATTCTTCCTTATATGGGTCTCAACTGGGTAGAATTATTTATACTGCGATTCTGGAAGATCTTGCGAGCATCTTTCTCTTATTTGAAAGTTCTTTGTCAGTTTAAATCAAACTACTTGTAGCTTGGCGTTACAAGTGGAAGGCAGTGTTACGTCTATAAACCCTTATCCTTTGTGAAGAAGGGAAATTAAGTCAGACCCTTTCTTTTTGAATTTTAGATTTGTATTGCCTCTTTAAAAGCGTTCTACATATTCTTTTCCTTTATCTTTGATGCTTCTGAGTTACAAATTCCATTAGGCTGTTACAAGTTTGTGCTGGCAAAGATCCAAACCTGTTCTTGTTAATGAAAGTAATTGCACTCCTGAGACTGTTCTTCTTGGAGGTGCTGTTGAAGATTCAATCCTTATGCCAGACCCTCTACCATCTGTGACATCGTCAAGCCTCTCCGTTTCCACTATTATACCAAGTTCTCGCAATAATAGCCGTTCAGGCTCCTCGTCAGATGCATCTTCTGCTGCAACAACTACTGGGGGATCAAAATCAGACCGATTATGTACATCTACGGCAGAGGAAACACCACTTCGAAATCATCTATGGACTGGGGGAACCTTGTCAAGATTACATGCTCCTAGAAGTCATAACTTCAAGGATGATATGGAGGTGTTTTCTCCACTTGTTGAGGTCCAGCCAATTACTCCTTCACTTGATAAGCTTTGGGATGAGCATGAGAAATTGAAGAAAGATGTCTTATCTGCGGATAAGAAGCCTTCTCTGTTGCTATTTCCGTCATCTAGTAGAAGATTTGCCATCTCTGAGGAGGGCGTCAATGATCATCCGATTTTTGATTGGAAGCCTGGCTCAACTCTAAAACAGGTCAGGTGCTTGCTATTTTGCTTTTAAGGAAATGGCACTTCCTTATTGAATCTGCATTCATGTATTGGTGTTTGTTGAACTGCTGCTAATTTTCTTCGTATCTATAATGCGTGGAATGATCTCAAGTTTCCTTTTATTGCTTTATATTCTGCATTTGATCCACATGTTTAAATATGCACTTTTTGTTTTTATTTTTCTTGTATACTGCATATTGGCCTCTATAGCCTCGAGCCATATACATAGAAACATATCTCTGGCTTGTTTATGTTCTCAAAACTTTAGTTATTAGCATCGGCAGTTTTATTATTCATTCATTTATTGGTCTGAATGTGACAGTTTGCATAGACCTTTGCTAGCAAGATGGGTAAAAGCTTAAAAATGAGGAAAGGTTTCAATTGTAAGATCATAGGACTTTATTAGTCAATATGTAAAGAAAATTTAGGTCGAACAACTTGCAAATGGATCTCATACTTGGCCTTAAAACCAACCTCAGAGATTCATAGTGTCCTTGATTGATGTGTAGTAGTGCGGCCAAATCCATTATAGAATGGACGAGAAGCTTGTTGGATAATGATATGTCGATTTTAGAGAAGAATAATCCAGTTTAATGGGAACTACATCTGGTAAATTTACAATGTTAAGTTGTATATCCAACTTCTGATTTTAGATGAGACATCATCTAGTTGTAATCATAGACGCACTATATTTTATTTTATTGTTATTACCTTTTTGAGCTCAAGAATATGGTCTCCAATGCAGACTCATATTCAGTCCTAGGTTTGGATTTGATGTAGGTGATGTCTTTGGAGCTCTGCCTAAATAATTCAGCTTGCTGCTATTTATGAGTTTCAGTTGTTGGGGTGATTGGGAGAGATTAGTTGCTTTGTCCGGGTGTATAGGAAAGATTTAATAAAGAAGGAGCTTAAACTGTATGAAAGCTTCCATTTGCTTAAGGCATTATACATAGAACTAAAAGCTAAACTTTACTTTTGACTCCTATGAAGCATTAATAGTGAGAACATATTTGTACCCAATGTTGATACCTGCGGAGAAGATTCAGAGAAAGGACCACAGGTTTTGCTGATCAATCTTTCACAAACTGGTAGGTGAAAGGGGAATGAGTTGGATGGTAGCTGTTGACCTACTTCGAAGGGTAAGCTAAAATTCCATTCCTGATTTCAATAACTCTCCACTCCTTTGTCATATAGTGGGGATAGGCTGGTGGCCTTGGAGTCTTTTTTTTTGGGGGGGGGGAGGGGTTGCTTTACTGGAGGTTTGTGCTAGATATTTTGTAACCATAGGGCCTCTGGTTCGGAGGAAATACTGCGAAGTTGCTCTACTGGGTCTTTATAAGTCGCATTGTTCACTTAGCATTTGATAGTTAACAAGCCCAATTCCAAGGTGTCATCTCTTGCTAGAATGGGCCATTCGACTGTCTTTCTTTGAGAAGGGAGATGGTTTGGGTTCTAATCATAGTGTAAAGTTGACCAAGTCAGGTAAGCCCAGGTGCCCATGGATTTTCTATGGAGGATGAATCATCTAGTTTTGAAGACCAAACAAGTGTTCCTTTTTTTGTGGGGTGGGGAAATATAAGCCTATTAAGGTAGTGCACCAATTTGCCTCTTTAAAACTGGCGAACCTCTTGTCTGGCATTATGGAGGTCCCTTTTCTGTGAGTTGAGCTTATTCTGTCTGGGCCCTTTCCTGCTGGTATTTCTTCAAGAGGTTGGGCATGTAAAATAATTTGGATTTTAAAGGCTTAGGCAGTCTTGATCTTGGTGGGATTGTCTCTTTGATTGTTTCTTCGTTCATGTCATCAATTTTTGTGGAATAAATCTGATCGAGGTCCTTCATGAATTGTTGTGAGATTTTACGCCAACATGATTTTTGTGAGTCTTGCGGTGGTTGACTCAAAGGGTAAAACAAGGGTGAGGTGGGGGTGTCTCTTGATTAAGTATTGGATGATTGTGGAAATCATCTGCTTGCAAAAGATATTTGTCTTTTGCCAAGCTGGACTCTTGTGGATTCCTATTGGTGTAACAAGGCTTTGGGCGCACAATTCATGCTATGGGGTGGAAGAGCCTCTCCATCTAAAAATTATTGTATTTCTTTTTCCTTCATACCGAAGTTTCCAATTATTGGTGGAACAGGTTCAGATGATATAACATTAAACTGGACTTGGAAGTTTTTCTTGTGTGAAAAGGAGTGGGAAATGTCAGGAGCTTGTGGATTGTTTCTATTTGTAGGATGGAATCCCCATGAAAAAGGTGAAGATATGATTTAGCAAGTCTTCAGCAAATATCTTTCAAATTAGTAGATGCTTGAGTTTTTGTTTGTGGATATTGAGTATAGAGTTTAAAACTTGTTTGAAGACTTCTGATAAACTAAGGGTTGGAATGACTCTGAGCCTAGCAGTTTGATCGGGGAGCTTAAAAAGCCTGGAGCATGACAAAGTGGGCAAGGAGAAGGTTATATTGTCGGACAAGTATAGTCTTGTTTTCCACGAACATTTAGATTTTGTCTTGAGGTGGTTTTATGGTATATATAGAGGATATGTTTTGAGAAACTTATCGACCTGCGTAATATGTAGATACTAATTGTCCTTTTTTTTTTTGCCCATCAAAACTGTTGAATAATGAAGAAATTTAGGTTTGGTTTTTTGCAGGCTGGCAGAGACCATGAGGTTTATGTGTCCTTTTAAGAAGTGTTTGTCCACTCTTGGATTTTTAGAATGAAGGTAACTAGTGTCATGCCTTTTTAGATGTGGGGGATTGTTTCTAGTGGTATCGTGTAGGTTCACAGTTGACAAGGTGACAATAGGACTGCTTTCTTGGGCAGGCTTACAGCACTAGAGGGCAAGGTGACTTCCCTTGGTTATTGGATAGGGATGTCAAGCATTGAACTCTACCCAGATGAACACCTTTGGAAAGGTAAAATGCTAAAGTACCTATATCGTATTCTATTTGTGGCAGGGCGATGTTACTTGTGTGGATCATCTATAGGTATGATTTTGGAAATCACAGCTCCTAAAGTAGCTTTTCCCTTTCTTTTGGTTGAGTAGCTTTGTGGAGAAATTTCCTAGCCAGGATAATTTGGGTACTCATATTCTTCAATGTCTATGGTGAATAAGATTCTATACTAGCCAATGGATATGCCAGAGGCTCTTGGAATAGCTCACTGGTTTCCTTCATTGCCCTTGATCAAAAAGAGAATAGGTAAATGTAGTGGTCTGATCCCAAATTCTATGTGGGGACCATTGGGGGTTTGATTCTTGAAGTAAGAAGCTTTGATGGTAGTGTTTCTTTGTTCTTGGACAAGCACTGCGGTATCCCCGTGCCATGGTGGCTGTGCAATTTGTTTTTCTTCAGATCAAGCGCACTGTCACGGCAGATGAGAACCACCATGTCGGTGGCGACCGACTTCTTCTGTGTTTTGGCCCAAACCAAGGGGGTTTTATGTTCTAACCCTTATGAGAGCCGAAATTCATCTTCTAGAGACCTAGACAAAGCTAGAAAGAGCCACAAACACGTTTGTTGTTAGAGATCTCTTGTAATCCTTGTATGCATTGCTTCCAAAATAGCGAAATCTCTTCTCATCTTCCTGTGGCTTTTCCCATTGGGTTTTCCACATAAAATCATTGTTTGATTGTGGTGTTTGCTCATTTGTGAAGTGTCTGAGAACGCTAGGAAAAAATCCCTTGCTAATAGATGTGTATCTGGTTGCATGCTATCTAAGTTGCATGAGCAGACTTGTCTAAACTGAAAAACAGCTCTTGCAATCCAATATACTCTGCATTTGCTTTGACAATGTTGTAATACACATGCCTGGTCATCTTTGAAACCATAACTATTGTGCAATTAATGAAACAAATTAAGCACCAGGCAGGGGCGGATTTATGATGTGCCCTCACTGAAATTTCTGAAAAATTGTGTAGTCTGTACTGTAGTGGAAGATACATGCATGATCTATTTTTGCTCCACAGAAATTGACATTTGGGGTCAAAGTCTCAATGTCTTTTTTGAAAAGCAAAACTCTTATTAAGTAGTTTACTTAAGGAATCTCAAATTACTATTCTATCATTCTCATTTAACCTAGAAAAGGATATCATCAATATGTAGTTAAGTGTTGAATGACTTTTCCTTTGAGACCACTATTTGATGAATGCTTTTTTACTTTTTATTGCTCATCCACATCACCTACCACATCTCTATTAGACCATAGTTAGGCTTTTGCTTTGACTTTTGGATGTTTCTCTCTCTCTTTTTCATTTAATATCATATTATTCTATTTAATTTTGAAACTATAATTTTTCATTTCTTTCACTGCTATCTTCTCTATTTGTATAAATTTAGCAACACGTGTCTTTATCCTGATAGTGCTATGCAATAATCTTAAGTTGAGATTAAGGCTCGGGTTGTTGTTATTGTTGTTGTTGTTGTTGTGCTATGCAATAATCTTATGAGTCATTTTACCTAGACAGGTGGGTTTTAGATCAATTTGTTAAAACGCCCCTTTCGTTGGTAAATTCTAGTGGTGCTTTCCAATGTCTCTTTTATGTTTTGCTCTTTAAAAATCTTTCTTGGCTTTAAAAAGAAAAGACAAGCTCTTTAAAAATCTTTTTTGACAATTTCCCTCTCTTATGTACTAATATTTTTCATTTTAAATTTTAGGATTCATTCCTATACCCAATTTCTCATTTTAAGGTGATATTTTACAATATGATACTCCCACTTTCTGCAATCCAAATTGTTGCTCCAGTTGAGTGAAAAACTAGTTTAGTATATGTTTAATGAAAGATTATATATTGGGTGGAAAGCTCCAACCCATTATTGTAGTCCGTGAGGTCTTCCCCCCAACCTCCAAATTATTTATTATTTATTATTTATTTATTTATTTATTTATTTTTATTATTTTTTTTAATAATGAGAATCTTGGCCTCTGATAGTATGCAAGAGTAGACCCATAGACATGCACAACCCCCACAGACCATGTGACACTCATTATGTATAATGTTTTAATGGTTGGAAGTTATTGTATAAACATTAAGGGTGGTAAGATTGGAGAGGGAATGAAATATTTAGTCCCTTAAATTTTCAATCCTTTTAAGTGTGTTTGGCAGAGGATTTTTTTTTCCCTTTGAAATTTAAGGAGAGGTAACATTTGTCCCCCACAGTGGGGTAATGTTACTGTAGTTGAGGGTAGGGTAAAACTTGCTATTTTTTCCCCTTTTTTGGATGACTTTCTCTCTTTGGAAAGGGGGAATAGGTGAAAATTAATACGGAAAAGTTTGTCAAATGTAAAAATTTATTCTAATTCAACCACCAAGAGGGAAAGAATAATACCATGAAAGTAAATTTTATGGGAGTAAATCTTATCCTCCAAATTGTTACTCTCCTGCTGCACATATCCAAAGCGGGGACAACCACATAAAATTATATGGTTTTAGTATGTTTGTCTGATGGACTACAATAATTAGTAAGATATTTAATTTTATTCATGTTTAGTATGTCTAAAGTTAGCATGTTATAGATGTCGGTGTCCATTTGCCCCTAGCAGATGAAAGAATTCTCCACCTCTGAGCCCAGGTCATTTCCCGGGTAGAAGAGTGAGGGATGTGCAAATTGATTTTCTCCAGTAGAATCTTCCTAGTGTTTGGTTTTGGACTGGCTGATATTGTTGCTGCCATAAAATTAACTGTGAATTCAATTTGCATCTAAAGTGTCATTTCATAACCCATTAAGATCCAAAAATTAATTGGCTTTCAATGACATTAAGCGTATTTGATTACAAGAAAATCGAATTTCAGGTAGAAAATTTATATATTAACTTTTAAGCCAGAAAAACTTGGCTGAACCTATTTAGAAAAAATGGTCAATGAGTTTCTTGTTTTTGTGTTTTGACAAAAATGTGTATCTTTTTCACTGAAAGTATGTTATTGCCCTTTACTAGGTAAACTTTATTTTTTATCATGTAGCCTATCTCTTATTGTTTTTATTTCTTTGCTCTTTATAGCCTAGTGGAGCTTTCTCTATGTGCAAAAGACAAAAGTCTCATTTTATGTTCATTGCATCATCAAATTGTAATTAAGATGTCAAACAAAAGAGTTCAAGAGCTCAAATTTTAACATGTTTTCTTTATCATAACAGCGGATATTATGATTGGCATTATTAAATGAAGTTTGAGTTTAGTATTTTCTTTCTTAATGCAAGATAACACCCATTATTCAATTTAAATTTATTTTTGAGATGTTTTATTCATTTCAAGGATTGGGGATTTATTGTGATACTTTTATTTTTATTTCTTTTGGTCAGTGTTAATTTTAAAATTGACGTATCATATTTTATTAATATAGTTGTGCAGCTTATATTGACAGTTAGACATTTTGGAACCTCAGTTTCAAAGTTTAGAACAATTTTCTGTGTTAGTTTTTTGGCTTTTATCAAACAGTTCATGTTTTTCTGCAGGATGATTCCTATTCCTCATTTATGCCGTTAGGATCTACTTCTACTGCATCTTCCAAGAGTGATGACTCCACAGTTATTTCTCCTCCGGAAGCTTGGGGTGCTGAGCAATTGTCTGATAGATTCCCACACCTCCGACAATCTGTAAATCTGCCCTCTCGTTTTGGGATGTTGACATCGGCTGGTATGACAGCTGGATCAATGTTATCAGGATTGCAAGATTTATCAGTGTCAACAAGTCAAGTAAACTCAACTACCAATTCAAGCCTAAGCTATGCTAGCTTGCGTGCTAGAGATAATTTGTCTAATCAAGACACACCATTGAGATTGTCTGAACACATTCCTTCAAGTCCCATGTCTCGCATAACTGGACAGGCAAATGCTGAATCACAGGGACTCACATCTTTGTCTCTCCCTCGAAAATTTTCTACTTATGCAGAGAGAATGAGCACGACTTCTTCGTTCAGTGATGGAATTTCACTTTCCACTGGTTCACCAAAGATTAAGAAAACTGGTGCGGAAACTAGGGAAGAACTTTTGAATAGCTTGTTATCACGGTCTGAGACTTCTTCTGCTGTGGACTCTGGGAATCTTTCTTCTATTAATGTATGACTTACCCAGCTACTTATGGTCAATGTTTTGTCTACTGTTCCATGTTTCTGTGCCTCAAAACTTTTGCAGCCATATTCATATGTAATATTACGTTAGCAACATTGGACAAGACTCCTTTGGTGATTCATCCTGTTCTAATGTTTACGACCTGTTTATTTATGACAGGGAGGTGTTCCACAAACTCCTAGGATCTCAGCTCAGCCTGATCTACAACAGGGGTCGTCATTTTCTCTACAGCTATTCCAGCGTACTCTTGAAGAAACCCTTGGTTCCTTTCAGAAGTCCATGCATGGGGATATGAGGAACCTTCATATTGAAATTCTAAGACAGTTCCATATTCAAGAGGTATGTATCTGTACCATTCTATTTCATGTCCCTAGAAACACACTTTCTTGTGCCAAGTAATGCTAATGGAACTATCGCACAGATGGATGTGTCTGCTGCATTGAGCTTAGTTTTGCAAAACCAAGCTGAACTTTTGAAAGAAATCCAGAACCTTCGGAAAGAAAACCAGCAACTCCGGCAGTTTTTGCAACATTGACAATTACTGATTTCTCATCTTGTCACATTTTTCTGCGATGCCATTCCAGGGTTGTGCTCTTTATGTGCATGGAAATGCAAAAAATGGGTTTCGAACAGAATCCTGAGTAGCCAAGATGGCCGAGAGTGACAACATTCTTTTATAAAGAAATGCGGGAGAGTTGGTGAAATAGGAAAAAGTTGTAAGCAATCTGGGGTGAAGATTGTGTATAGATGTCATACGCTTAGTTTCAATCCTGAAGCTTTAGTATCCGTGTACAGATTTTGTACCCTATAATTCCATGGTAATCTATTATCTTTCCGTCATAGACGTATTGAGAGTCTTGTGGTAAGATATTAAATTGTTTTAACCAAAATTTTAAGTTTAAATATTGAGAATGAAAAAACAAATATGGTGAGAGATCATCTCTAAATTGGATTTCAGAATACTCGAATCAAACTGGTGAGTGATGAGAATATCAGTGGCCAAGTAGATGTCAGTTTAAAGCCTTTCTTTTCTGCAGGTGTTTTACGGGGTGTGCAACATGGTGCTAATGCAGATATATGAGGTGGAATATAAAGGATACAATATGTGGCTACGGTTAGTTACCATCTGATCAGAGTGATTTGAGCTCTTTGATTTGATGTGTTGAGTTTGTAAATATGAAAATCTGAGAAAGTGACGAATTTATATATATATAGATAAAAAATAAACATAACAATAATTTGGCATCAGAGTTAGTCTACTATTAGAACCACCTAAATGCTTATTTTTATGATTAGCTTTTGTCTCGAGTTATCCCGCTTTTACCTCAGCCATTTTTTTTTTTTAATCTAAAATTTTATTGCATAACAAAATTGATAAGTTGTAAAGAAAATAATAGATTAATTTTCCCTTCGAAACCAAAGCTAGAAGAACCATGAGAGGCCCGGGACCCATTGACACATAATCAAAAGGTTTTCCCACGATGATTACAAATTGACAGTCAAAGAGGTTGAAAAAATAGATTATGGTTTCAAAATTTTAAAAGTAGTTCTAAATAAATTAAAAAAAAAAAACCTTTGGCACCAGTGTATAAAAAGATGTAAAATAATAATAATAGAAAAGAAAAATCTCCTGCAAATCTCAAACCCTCCATGTCAATCTGGACCCTCCATCTCAAATGCCAAGAATTCTCAGTCCTTGGTTCATTAATCATGCCATGTGTCTGGATAGAGATCCAGTGAAGCCTAACAGTGTATTTGGTCTTGGATAGAACGGAAAAGATTAGTTAGGAGAGAAAACAAAAGAAAAAAAAAGTTATAATTTTCTAAAAAAAAGTTGTTTGAGAATTTTATAAAATAAAATAAAGAAATCAGATTTATTGAAAATAAAAAATTTTGCTTTCAGCTTGTAAAGAGCATTTTTGGAATATAAAAATATTTTATTCTAATATTTTCTCTTCCCCTGTTTCTTTCCGGACAAAGAATTTTAGGTTTGAAAATATTTTAAATCCATCCAAAATTTTCTTTTTCTATTGTATCTAAACTCTAAAAAAAATAAGTCATAACTTTTTCTCTTAATATTTTCTTTTCTCTCGTGATCTTTCTATCCAAATGAGTCGATGGTATCTATCTCGATGTGATAAGAGACTTGGGCATCAAATTTTTTCTAATTAAGTAATCGGACATTTTATCCCTTCAATTAGAGGTTTCGAATTTAAATTTTAGAAATAATGAAAAAAATTTGAAAAAGCTAATTCTAAAATAAATCAGATAATATTCGAATCAAATTAATCGAGTAAACAGTGAAAATAAAGAAAAAAAAAAAAAACATAAGAGACTTGGGCCTCAACAGGTGGCATTTTCTTTTAAGGTGTCAGCCCATGCAATTGTTTTCTGGTTACGTACACACTGTGTCCTGCAAATTAATTCAATATGGGCCACTGATTCAAAAGAGGTGACCATTGATCACGTCCGCATAAACGCCTTCCACGCACAAGTATCCTCTTTTTTAATCCGAAAAGACTCAAATTCAAAATTTAAAATAAAATAAAAACAATAATAATCGAACTATAACTCAAATTCTAGATTTTAAAAAAAACGAGAACGATAATAATTGAGTACCTATGTGTGACATGAACAAATACTTTCATAAGGCAGTCGTATCAGTACTTGACCACCAATTAAAGTCCCCTCGTGAGTTCACTGTTATCACTTAAATATCCAATGTGACTCTGATCAAGTGCAGTGAATGTAACCATAATTATCCTATTTATTTCAAACCAAATTAATAATTTAAGTACTACCAACAAATCCTTGGCCGGCCGTTGGAAGATATAATAATTTTAAAAGAATATCATTAAAAAAATATGTAAAAATAATGATAAAAATATATAAATAAATATAAATGAAATAATAATATTTCCGATTAATTTCTTGATGAGCATAATTCAGTTCTATTAATTTTAATTAATCTGCGAACTTTATAAGTCTTCTAATTAAAAAATAAAAAATGAATAAATATGTTATAATGTCTGTATTTTGGAAAGTAACACTTCTATTCACCAAAATGATAATCTTATTTTTGCTTCCATACGACCAAAAATAAAGAGATTTTAAAGAAGCCTCTCTCTCTCTCTCTCTCTCACCCTTTTTGCTCTTCTATTTCATTTTTTTTTTTTTTTTGCGCCCCTGAAAATATGGGTTGGTGTCCAGTGTCTCTCCGTCTACATCGGCATATTAGGGTTTCAAACTGATTCAGTGATCGGGAAGACCTGGAAACCTAAAATTTGATCCTATTGAAAGCGAGTAAGTCTCTTCAATCTTTATGGCAGAACCGCCAGCAGAGGAAAAGCCTCTTCGGAACCAGCTATGGAGGGGAGGAACATCTCCATGTTACAGCTTCAAGGATGATATGGAGTTCTTTTCTTCACTCGTGGTAGTTCATCCAATTATTCCCTCACTTGATAAGCTTTGGGATCCAATTGAGCGCGAATCTGCTGATAAGAAGCCTTCTTTGTTGCTATTTCCGTCGTCTAGTTGCGATTTGCTCTCTCTGAGGAGGCTACCAATGATATTCAAATTTTTTATTGAAACCTGGTTCAATTCCCAAACAGGTTATGTTCTTTCTTTTTTACTTTGAGAGAAGTGGGATTCACCATCTGTAGAATGATCTCGATTTCCCTCTGATTGGATTTGCATTTGATCTACATGGTTAAGTATTCTGGGGTGCAATGCACATTAACCTCTACGGCCCTAAGATTGCTTAAATGCATGATAGGGTCGGTCAGTTGGCACCATCTATGGCTGGCAGTCCCTTATGTAATTGGTGTTCTTCTTTATATGGCTCTGCTTGTTATTTTCTTGTTCCTTAAATTCTGCCTCTCGATCCAAAAGAAAGCTCAATGCACGGACCTGCTTCATTGGGTACCCTTAGGGTTTGCGTAGGTTTCATCATTGTGTAACGGGGCTTTTGCGTTGTGTTATTGGCTGCATTGCAAGTTTTTTGTAAAAGTATTGGCTGTTAGTCAAAGGATAGGTACTTCTGAAATGTGTTTGTGAAGGGCCAAAAATCCTCATCGCTTCTGTCATGCTGATGAGTTGAATCAGGTAATCATTATCTTCTTCATTGTCCTCAATCAAAAAGGTGCTATGCTTGCCAAAAGCTCTTGGAACCATTCTTTCATCTCTTTATTGTCCTTGATCAAAAGAGAAGTTAGTTTAGAAAGTGAAGTGACTTTAGTGTCCAAGTTGGCGGAAGTCTTCTTTTGTTTTATATATATGATGCACTATATGAGTATGCGTAAATTAGCACAAACTAAGTTGGATAGTTTGACTTGTGTAAGGTGAAACACGGATCATATGGTCCAAGATGTCATTATGCATATGTCTGGTCGCCTTTAAAACCATAAGTATTATGCAAGTAATGAAATAAATAAAGCCCGGACTTGTCTGTGGGATGAATGGGAAGCACCAATAGATTGATTAGCACAACTAGCTTCCTCCTTGCATTTGGTCTTGCAATATCTGACGATATTCCTGCAACCTTTAAATGAGGTCCCGAATTCCATTTGCATCTAAAATCTCATGTTTTTCTGCAGGATGATCCTCATTCCTCATTTACGCTGTTAGTTTCTAGTCGCAACTCTCCAAGAGCATTGACTCCTCGGTAGTTACTCCTCCAGAAGCTCGAGGTGGTGAGCGATTATCTAATAGATTCCACACCTCCAACGGCAGTTCAATATGCCCTCTCACTTTGGGATGTTGACATCAGCTGGTATGACAACTGGGACAACATTATTAGAATTGTAAGATTTATCGGTGTCAAAAAGTCAGGCTAACTGGACCTCCACTACAAAACAAAGCTCTGCCAGCATGCGTGCTCCAATAATTTGTCTAATCAAGTGATATCATTGGGATTGTTAGAGCACATTCCATTAAGTCCCATCTCTCCCATAACTAGACAGGAAAATGCTGAATCACAGGGACTCACTTCTTTGACCCTCCTATAAAAATTTTCTTCTTATGCTGAGAGAATAAGCATAACTTCTTCATTTAGTGATGGAATATCACTTTTAGTGGGCAAAGATTAAGAGAAGTGGTCCTGAAACAAGAGAACTTTTGAATATCTCCTTGTCACGCTCTGACACTCGATTGGCTACAGAAACTGTGAGTTTCCTTCTATTAATGTATGACTTACCAAGTTACTTTTGTTTAATGTCTCATCTATTATTCAATGTCCTTGTGCCTCCATAATTGCAGCCATGGACAAATAATTGTGTATATGCCATGAAAATGGATATACCTTTCTTGCTTTGGTGGTTCATGCTGTCCTAATATTTCTTAATGGCCTATTTACTTATGACAGGAAGGTGTTCCACAAGTGCCTTGTGTCTCAGCTCAGCCTGATCTACCACAGGGATCCTCATTTTCTATTCAGTTATTCCAGTGCACTCTTGACAAAACTCTTGGTACCTTTGAGAAATCCATGCATGAGGACATGAGGAACCTTCATATTGAAATTCTAAAACAAGTTCACATTCAGGAGGTGTGTATATATGCCACAGCATTTCGTGTCCCTAGAAATCTTCTCAGTAATTGTGCCAATTTTACTTTATGGAATTATTTCACAGATGGATGCCTTCACTGCATTGAGCCTAGTTCTGCAAAACCAAGTTGAACTTATGAAAGAATACAGTCCCTTCAGGAAGAAAACCAGCAGCTCTGGCAGCTTCTGCAACATTGATAATTAGGGTGAGCATGAATCCAAAAAATCACTTCACCCAAAACTGCCTGTTTACATTATTATGTAACTTGTTATGGTTCAAAATTTTACAACCTGTCTATATTTGCTCAGATTACGGCCTTAACTTGACTCGCTCGCTACATATATATAATTATATATATTATTTATTTTATTTTTCTTAATTTAAAAATAATTATTTAATCATATTTATTATTTGTTTTATGATAATTTTTGGTTTTGTAGTTGTTTTCTTTCAATTTGATATAATTTCAAACAAATACTAGCAAGTTTTTCTTATAATATGAACTTAAATTCTATGTTATTGGAGGTATGTGTCTTTTGGATTTCATTTCAAACTTCATATTTTTATTATCTTTTCTATTTTATGATATAGTGTTCTGATAATAAGTTGTTGAATCAACATTGGTGAAATCTTTTGATGATTAATATTTATATTAGTTACAACTTAATAAGTAACTGTCAATTTGTTTCACTTGACAAACCCAAACTGTGCGGTTTGAGATGATAAAATAGTATGTGCGAGTCAGGAACTTAGCCACTGCTAAATTCAGGTCGAGTTAATTTCTTACATAAACCCAGCTCACCCCCACTAATATTTGCTTAATTCTTTTAACCAATCACATTTTTCTGGGAGGCTAGTTTTGGGATGAAAGCTTCTGTCTTGTTCCAAAAACTTTGCAATTGTGGTTGTGCTTCTGATTTTGGTGTGGAAAGGCATAATGGGTTTTCTGTGGAATACTGAGCAGACATGGTGGCTGAGAGTGAGACAACATCACATATTAGAAATGCTTTAGTGGAAATAGAACATTGTATGCAATATCCTCTGTTATAATTGTGCATAAGTGCCATCGACATTGTTACAGATTTTGTACTTAATGATGTTTCCATTGTAATCCTATTATCGTCAGGCATCCGGATAAGATCTAATTTTAAAAGCCTATGCTTACTGATCTCATTTTATCCTTGTATGCTATCTTCTCTGTGATAATTGTTTATAAATTTATTTTTGAAGCTATATGATAGTGGGTTGGTGGCATACTACTTCTTGCATTCTTCCTTTCCTTGCCCAAAACATAATTGGACATATTTCTAAATACAATTTTTCGAATCCTTGCAATATACAGATGAGGAAGCTGTTTCGAGTTGATGTTGTAAGTTCACTAAAGAGTTATACATTGAGAAGATGAAGGCTGTCCTTGTTTCCTCCAATTAGGGACAATACTGTTCCTGCAATGTGCTGTGAGGTGAGTCCTGCCTCCTCAATCTGATCTGATTGTGATCCATGATCAATATATTTGTCTGGCAGCATCATTGGTCTCCACTGCAACATCACAATCATGCAAAAACAATTATTTTACGAAGTCCATCATAGTTATTAAAATTCGGGTTCTACTGGTGTGGTCTTATTATGATTTTATAACCACCTCCATCTTAAAATTTTTTGTAGTCTTAATTCAATTTTGCGATTTTATCTTTGAAACCAATCAGATAGAATAATCCTGGTTTGTGAGGGCATCAATGCAAAAGGAGTTCTTAAAGCTTTACCTTAAGCTTTCCATCTAGTAGTCCATTTAAGCTCAAGAAATGGGAGACATGAGAACCAAAGCCTCCTATCGACCCTTCTTCAACAGTGATCAGAATTTCATGATCTTTAGCCAGTCTTCTTATTAAATCTCCATCTAGTGGCTTGCAAAACCTGGCATCTGCTACAGTGGTTGACACATTTAGAGTTTGAAGAAGTTCTGCTGCTTGTAAACAACTTTGTACTATTGCTCCATATCCCAAAATTGCCACTGTCATTCCCTCCCTTATGATCCTTCCTTTGCCAACCTAAATTCCCAATAAAAAAGGTAAAAAAAAAAAAGGAAGTTAGCTATCAAGTTCAATAATTTAACTTATAATTTTCATTAGAGCAAACACCAAGGAGACTCTGATAGAAGGCAGAAGATCCCTATAAAATGGGGTTTGCTTTTATGTAAGCACCTCTAAAGGGATGCCTTTGTTGTTTGGTGGGAGAATGGAACCAATGCCGTTTCCTCTTGGATACCTAAGGCAACTGGGGCGATCATCTATGGCTGCAGCCGTTGCAACCATGTGCATAAGCTCAGTCTCACTCGAAGGAGCCATGACCACGATGTTTGGCAAACATGCCAAATATGTAGTATCAAATGCCCCACAGTGAGTCGGACCGTCTGCACCCACTAGGCCAGCTCTGTCTATGGCAAACCTCACCGGAAGCCTCTGAAGATCAACATCATGAACTACCTGCCTCATCGAAACCAATATCAATTAAGAAAAACGTGTTAAAAACCAAATTCTGGAAACTTTTTAAGTGTAAATTTCCCCCCCGGGGGGGGGGGGGGGTTACTTTTTATTTTACCTGATCATAACCTCTTTGGAGGAAAGAAGAGTAAATGGCACAAAAAGGCTTGAGGCCCTCAGTAGCTAGACCAGCTGCGAAGGTCACCGCATGTTGCTCAGCTATACCGACATCAAAGCATCGATCAGGAAAGTGCTTTTGAAACAAACTAAGTCCTGTTCCATCTCCCATTGCAGCATGAATTGCTACAATCTTATTATCAGCCTCTGCTTCTGCCACCAACGACTCCACAAAATATTTGGTGTATGAACCTATCTTTGTCTTGGATTTAAATTGCTTTCCAGACTTTGGATCAAATTTGACCACCCCTACGAAAATCAAAGATCATTTACTATGTGTCTTAAAAAAAAAAAAAAAAGAATAGAATTGATGGGATGAAGGAATATGTACCATGCATTTTATCAGCTGCAATTTCTGCAGGAGCATACCCTTTTCCTTTGTCAGTTTTGATGTGAATAAGGACAGGTCCTGGTGCAGGAATGCTCTTAACCTTGTTCAATATCTCAACAAGGTCATTCAAATTATGTCCATCAACAGGACCTATGTAGTAGAGTCCAAGTTCCTCAAATAGGCAAGCCCCGGAGCCTCCTGTCATGCTTCTTATATATGTATCTACTTTTGCTGCAAGTCCATGCGCTTGCTCTCCCATTTGCCTTGTGATTCCCTGCCCAAAAGGTTCAAAACATCGTGAAGCAAGGAAGAACCAAATGATCTATACAATAGTGAGGAGGGTTAGTTTAACTTGGATATTGAGTGCTATGCTAACAAAATGAAGGGGCTGAAGAGTACTTTGGCTGCTTCACGGAACAAGCGAAACTTCCGACTGGAATGTAGTCTTGTTAGGGCTTTGCTTAGAGCTCCAACCGGAGGAGCAGGGCCATCCAAGGTGGCAGTTGGAAGCGAGACTTGAGCATTGTCATTTAGTATGATGATTAGGTTTGAGTCTAGATAGCCAGCATTGTTCATTGCTTCGTAGGCTTGTCCTGCAGTCATGGCTCCATCTCCTATCACACAAATTACATGATTTTTGTTCCCTAGAATGTCTCTTGCAACTGCCATCCCTGAAATTGAAATCCCAAAGTAATGATTAAAAAAATTGTTCAGTCATGGACAAAAGTCACCTGGCGCTTAAAGTATGTCACTGGATATGTGGGATCCGGTATGGACAATTCGTTCAATTATGTAAAATGTTCACTTTAAATCATGTTTGTCTGTGGGGCCACTATGTTGTTGTTGTCGATGGTGATGCTTTTTTGGTTTAACATGGTTCAATAATTTGATCTCTCTCTCTCTCAAGAAAAAGGGGGATTGGTTGGAGATATATACCTAAGCCAGCAGAAATGCTAGTCGAACTGTGGCCTGTACCGAAAGCATCATAAACACTCTCCTCCCTCTTAGGGAACCCAGCAAGTCCACAGGTCTGTCTGATTGTATGCATTCTTGATCTTCTTCCTGTCAGGATCTTGTGAGCATATGCCTGCACAATAAAAAATCAGCTTCTTGATCACGTTACAGACTATATCCAGCAAGTGAATTTTTTTTTTTGGGGGGGGGGGGGGGAGGGAGGGAATCAAAACATCAGGAAAAATGTACCTGATGGCCAACGTCCCAAATGATCTTATCTTCTGGGGTGTTGAACACATGGTGAAGTGCAATGGTTAGCTCAATCACTCCAAGGCTTGAACTCAAATGCCCTCCCGTTTTTGACACAGTGAATACAATTTCTTCTCTTAGTTCATCTGCTAATTTTTCAAGTTCCTGCGCTCCAAACCAACCTAGTTTAAGTACTTTATTCATTTGAATTACAATTATATAGCTACTCTACTCATGCAAATATTGCCCAGAAGACCAATCAATAATCAATTTTAAGTCTGATATATTTCTTTTCGAAAAAGTATTTAAAATCAGAAATCGAAAAGAATGAATTCTTAAGTATTTATTTCTGCAGTACTTTCTTGCTTTGTAATTAATTAATATCTAGCAACACATACTTATGAAAACTCCTTTTTTTTATATTTTTTTAAGTTTACCCATAAATATAACCCTCTAATTCTCCATTATTTTTTTTCTTTTTCTTTTTTTCTGGCAATAATTTCCCACAAGCAAAAATAGGAAAAATAAATATCCATCATTTTGAATCTTTTCTCACAAATAACTGACCCATTTCTCCTCCAGTTTCTCTTTCAACCTTTAACTTAAGTAGTTCCCAAAATTTTCGGTAATAACCTAGATTGCATGGAAGCATAAGGAAAATTGAAATGGATACGAAACAATAAGAAAAAATCAACACTTTTTAAGAATATAGAAAATGACAATATGGAAAAATACATATATATTAAAAATATAAGAATTTTTATGTAAATATTAATTATTTTATGATAATAATAAAATAACGATATTTTATAATAAAAATTTAAAATGATCAATATGTAATTATTAATAATAAAACAAATTATAATTAAATAAATACATAATTCATTAAATATAAAAAATATATAAATATAGAAAATATGAGAACTTTTGAATAAAAATTAATTAATTTAGTGTATTGAAACATTTTGAAAATAAAAAATGTTAGTATTAAGAAGTTTCCATCTATCATACTTAATAACTTCCCAAAAGAAAAAAAGAAAATCCGTAATTTGAATGATACAAGTCATAAATGCAATAATAAAGGAATGGGTTTAGAGAAATGACTTGGAGAGTGAGATTCTTCATGTGAATCGGGAAATTGATTGTGTCCAAGATTGGAGTAGAGGGTTTCTGTCCAGAGAAATTGAGCCTTGAGATGGGTAAATTCTGACTGCAGTTTGGCTCTTGCTTCTCCTTTATTGAAATGTTCTTGCCATTACATGTACTATTGCCCCGTGAAGCTGTCACTCCCCGATACTGAAACGTAAAAATAAATACATAATATGAACAAAACAAACAAACAAATGATTCAGATACATGTGCTACTAAAATAGAGAACAACTGATTAAAACATTTTTTTATGGGTAAATTTAAAAATAAATAAATGAATAAATAAATGTCCCTAGCTATAAAGATCACTCCCCCACTTTAAGATGCTGTGGTGGGGGAAGTGTAAAGGAGGATCCATCTTTGCTAAATCCATATATATTATGCCAATTTTTCCCCCTCATAATCTTATTGGCATTGAAGTGTCACAAATCCCCATCCCATTGTAATAGACTCGGGTTCGAGTCGAACAAAAAAAAAAAATTATTAAATAGATGCCATGTGGGTGTTTTTTATTGGTAGATTGCCTAACATTATTCCACCTTGGCTACAAACCAAAATGCAAGTATTAAATTTAGATCCAATATTTTGGTGCATCGTAGAAAACAATAAAAATTTAACGATTTTTGGGACTAATGGTTCTGAAATTCGGATTTCTATCATCTACAACAATATTCATCATCATTGTACTGTAAATAGAAAAAAATATATATTATGATTAAGAAGTACATAAAAAGCATTTTTTTTCTGAATATAAAAATGGTGCTTACAGCATTTATAGATATTTATTTTTATTTCGATATTTTATGTTGCATTTGCTTAGAGATTCAAGCCTCGAATCTATTGATTAAGCTGGGTTATAATATGAGAGAGAGAGAGAGAGAGAGAGAGAGAGAGAGAGAGACCGTGTTCCTGTTATTGGGAAGAGAAGTAGCCGTGACAGTCAAGAGGCAAGAAGAACAAGAAGACCCATTGCTGTTGTGGGACAATGGAAAGCTGCTCTGCTTGAAAACACCACAATGTACCATTTCTATGGTTCTTGACAAGTGCACAGAGAAGAAGAAATTTGGCCGCGAGAAGAGAGAGAGAGAGAAGCTAAGTCAGGCAGTGACTAAAGTGGAGTGCAAAGTGTGTTATATAGAGAGAGGAGCAAATGGAAGGTGGCAAGTGGGGTTCCCAAAATGGATGTGCGTAGCGTTGGGCCTATTTTGCCTGGGAAGAAATTCTCACACCTTTCCAAGAAAGTCTTCATACGGAATTGGAATTTCACATAAAATGTAAGATTCACGTGTTAAGCAAAATACTCCCATTTAACAACCCTTTTTAGAAGTTACATATATATTTTTATTTAATTCTAAATAAAACAAATCATTGAGTTTTCTATAATATTTTCAAAATTGTTCAAAATGATGCCAATAAATGTCACCAATCACTCTCCTCCTTCAAATAGGTTTAGGTTCAACCCTCACCGTCAACAACAAAAAAAATTAATTTACATCATTTGTGTCATATTTTGAGCATTTTTTTCAAAAGTTCGAATTCACGGTTAATGATATTAAGATAATTTTTTTAATGGTAAAATTTTAAATTAAATATTTTTGGTGACCTGTTCACGGATTCGAAATGTGAAAATATTTTTTTTATAAAAATATAAAGAAAAAGTTACGTACATATATGTTCATTCTCTCTCTATTACTGTATTAAGTCGAAAAACACTTTGTGTATGAGTATGAGGTGAACAATTTATTTTTAAAAATTATAACATATTATTTTCTTAAAAATACGTTACTTCCAGCTTTCAAGCTGTACTATTCCTACTTTTCTAAACATGACCTAAGATGACGACCTGTTCTCGTTAAGGGAAAGTTTGGCTAGGGTGTAAAGTGAAGGAAAAAAGAAAGAAAAATAAAAGTGGAGTGAAATGATTCTTTTCCAATTCTTTCCCTTATGATTTTATTTTCGTTCCAAAGTAGATGCATTGGAAAGGAAATGAAATTTTTAGACAAATTTATCCTTACCTTTATTGATATTTATGAAATTATCCATTAATTTTTTTAATTCAATTTATTTTACTAGAAAGTAATTTTTTTTTATTAACGATGAAAATTTTACTTTTTTTTACATTACTATTTAAATTTTATTTAATATAAAGTAATAATGAAAATAATTTGTAAAAAATAAGAAAAATATGTTAAATAGCTATTTTTAAAAAAATATTTTAAATTAGAAAATAAAAAAAATTATGTAATGAGAAATATTAAAAATATTATTTTATAAGCATATAATAATCAAGTTAAAAAAATAAAATAGTATTTTCTTTCACTTCTCATTTCAACCAAAATATATATATATATATATATATATATATATATATATATATATATATATACATATATATACATCACCTTTTTTTTTTCCTTTCATCCCTAACAAACAAAAAAGAACGAACTATATTTATTTCCATCAAATGAAATAATCTTCCCCTTCCCCTCCCTCTCCCCCTCTACGAACCAATTACCTAAGCGCCAATCATGGGCGAAAATATCATCCTAAACAAAACAAAATCCAGGGTCCCATGATTTCTATATGTTGACAAGAGATGCCCAATTGATTGAATTGAAGTCTGTCCCTTGACCAAGTTCTTCCTATGTGCCTACATCAAGAAGAGTAGAAAATTATGTTTTTTATCTTATGTTTTTAAATAATCAACATTTTTTAGATATGCATAATAAATATATTAAATACATCCAAGGAATATTGAAAAAATAATTTCTCATATTTGTGTGAGATTTTTAAGAGAGAGAAAACCTGATTTTTGCAAGTGGGAAATATCTAACCATCAACGAGAAATCTGAAAACAAAAAACCAGTTCTATATCACAGTTCTTTTTACTGCAATAAGGAGGGAAGATTTGAAAGAAAAGAAGGACCGCCTCTCCCATAACGACGGGCGAGATGGTAGGAAAGAAGATGCTTGCATTCACACGACGGGAGGCGCTATCTTCAAAACACTCTGCCGACTTCCATCCACACATTGTCAGTTAATTTTGTATTTTTCAAGATTCTGATCTCAATTTGTAGTAAGTCATGCCTTTGAACTGTGTTCGATGTTGATTTCAATGTCCGGCTTCACATGTCTTCCCCTCTATTATTTCTTTCTGTTTTTTGGTCCCACTAACCAACGGTGACATCCGGTCCACGTGAGAAATGAATAACCCTCATCTTTCCAGGTTGTTAAGATTGGGTGACTGTTTTGCTTGATTCGGAGGTAAGCACAATTATAATTAAATTATCTTATTTTTAAATCAATTTCGATCTCACACAAGTGTAATATAAATAAATATAATTTGATGATTACATATAACAAATCTAAATCAAATATTCTATTTAACAATTAAATAGATAAGAATTATATCATTTATTATATAATTTTAAATTTATAAATCTCTTAATACATTAAAGAGAAAATAAATAATAAAAGTATAGTTTTCATGAGACACACAATTTGTTTCGGAAATGTAATAAATTTCCTTAAAATTCAACTCATAGAAACTACAAAATAAACATAATTTATAATCGTCGGGAAAAGTTTTTAGGTTTATCACTCTCGATGCATGAAGAAGACAGATGACATCTGACATCTGTTTGTTGTCCTGGTTTGTCGGATATTTATTTTGTGACATGCGAGTCTTGTCGGCCATCGTTGTTTGAGGAGGGCATTGAAGAAAACGTGCGGGGATGAATACCTCGGATGCATCGGATAATTAGTCTGCCATCGTTGACATATTTGCCCTTTTTTCCTTTCTTGTGCCTGAAATATTATTTAGTCTGTCACGCTTCTCATAAAACGACACAGTCCGCGGGCCTCCGAGATGGTGACGGACCTTTAAAGTTTCTCCGCTCCACGCGTTTCGGCACGTCCGGAGATGAATCATGAACTTATCAATTCAAATCAAAATTTTACACACGCGCGCGCGCGCGCGCGCGTTCGTTTCGGCACGTCCGGAAATGAATCATGAACTTATCGATTCAAATCAAAATTTTACACACACACACACACACATATATATATATATATATATTAATATATATATATATATATATTAATTGAATCAAATTAATGTCCATAGTCTCACGACCACAGGTTTAAAAAGATGACCCGGATGGATAAATAATATTTCAGGGTTGCTTGGATGGAGGAGTAACAAATGGACATACAGAAGTTCACATGTTTTGATATGTTTTAAGCTGACCTAGTCCTAATTATTGGGTTGTGATAATGCGTTTTTTGAATTCTTACATGCAACATGCAATCCAACTGACACCTCAAATTCAAACTTGGTTTAAGGTTCAATAGTTTATTTGAAGTTTTCGGCAATTAAAAATATAAAAAAATTATTTATGTAATGTAATTTAATTTTTTATGGATAAATTTGATTTCTATTTATAAAAACATATATTATTCAACAAATTTTTTTTTTTATTTTAATTAAAAAATTATACAACTAGAATTAAATAAAATCGAGACAAATTAAGAACTGCGAAGTCATTAATTCTTAACCTCTCTTTCTCTCTCAAGCAATAGTAACTTTGTGCAACCCCCACTCTTTCCTTTCTCCCTCTATAGATTATTACTTTTTTAATTTTATTTAGTTAACAAATATTTATAGTTTTAATATTAGATGTTTTTTTTTGTGAACTGTGATTAATCGGTAACATTCAATTTTAATCAATCTGTGAACCCTATAGTCTTCTAATTATAAAATAAAGAATGAATAAATATTATTCACCAAAATGATAATCTTATTTTTGCTTCCATAAGATGAAAAATAAATAGATTTTAAAGAAGCCTCTCTCTCTCTCTCTCTCTCTCCATTTGCTTTTCTATTTTTTTTTACGCCCCTGAAAAAATGGGTTGGTATCCGGTATCTCTCCCAAACTTTGTACAGATATAACCTTATTTAAAAAAAAAAAAAATTTTAAACAACACAACAGACAAAATAAATACAAAAATAACACATCTATGTCATGATTTTAAGACATGACATGCACTGTTCATGCATGTCGTGACTTGAAATCACGACATATATTAAAAATGGGACATGTCGTGATTTCATGTCGTGACATGTTCGAACATAACCACCCCGGTGCCCTTCTCTCTTTTCTCCCTTCTCTTTTTTCTTTCCTTCTTCCCCCTTCTGCTTCTCCTCTCCGCCGCGGATGAAGGCGTTCTCCACCTTTGCGCGCACGATCTGCAGCAGCCAAGGACATCTGCAACCTGGGGAAAGTGAATTGATCGCGATCCAGAGCTTTTGGAAGTTCCACACGCGAAATTTGGCGAAGGTGAATTGTTGTTGTACTCCTTGAAATTAGAAGTTTTATATATTTATATTGATTAAATTTTGATATACATTATTTAATTGATATGTTTTTTATTGTTTTAACTATATTTTGGAGATATATAATTAGATATTTAGGGTTTAGGTTTTTGTTGGAAATTAATGTTAATTTTGGGATTAGAGTTTTTTTAATTTGGAATAAAATTAGGTTTTAGGGTTTTTTTATAAATGTATGAATAAGTAAATTTAGTTAGATTTATTATTTGTAATTAAATAAAATTAGAATATTTTTTGATAAATATAGTTAATTGTTTGTTATTTTGTTACAAATTTAATTATAGGGTTTTAATTGAAAAATTATATTAAATTTATTACTTATAGTTAAATTTAGGTTTTAAAATATATAAATTTATTATTTATAGTTAAACTGAAAATTTAAATGAATTTTGTATTCTCTTAAATTGTCATTTTGGAATGTATATTAATAAAATATTTTTTGATTTTAAGTAGAAATGGTGGACATGATGAGATTATTATGTTACACAAATGGTGAAATTGAAAAGGATGAGAATGGAGTGGGTTGTGACTGTAAACCTTCAAAATTGATTCGAGTTAAAAAAGATACATCTTTTAATAAGCTTATATCCATGGTCTATAAGGGGTTTGGAATCAATTGGACAAGATATTGTCTTATGTCACACATACAAGGGGGAATGTAAAGTACATATTGGTACCGATCAATGATGATGATGACGTTCTGAACTTGATGGAGTTTGCGGTGGCTATGGGAGTGGGTACAAGTCATGAATTGTATATAATGGCATACAATGGTCGCACGTTTGTGTCTGTGTAACAAGATTGTGATTATGTGGACGAGTATCCACATATTGAATCTCGAGTGGATGTTGCTATGGTAGACATGGATGGAGATGTGGATGAAGAAGAAATGGCGGAAGAAGAGGTCGAAGAAGATACCGAAGAAGAGGATGATGAAGAAGAAGAAGATGGTAGAAAAGTTCGTCGTACTAGTGGTCGTAGTTCTGGAAACCAGATTATGTTTGGGTCATCCTCAGCGCCCGCACCTATTCCTAGTGGTAGGAGATATATCTATAGAGGAGTTGATGAGTCAATTCCTTTCATGAGAACTGCACCGGGAGGAGATTGTTATATTACTTTTGAGGAAAATTGTCAATCAACAATCGATAACAAAAGTTTTAGAGATGAATTGAAGAAATGGATGAAATTTGAGTCGAAAGATCAACTTATGCATTTTGTAAAAATGCTTCATGTGGAGAATCACTATCAATTTCGTGTTGGGAGATCAATCCCTACACTTTGGACAGCGGTATGTACTCAAAGGGATGAAGGTTGTGGGTGGAGGTTGTGTGCACGTAAAACAAGACCATTTGATGTCTTTGTGATAACTGTTATAGAGGAACCGCACACATGTGTCAATGTTGGGTTGATGCAGAATCATAGACAGTTGGATTCAAATATGATGGTCCGACAGTTTGTTAACTATGTAAGAGAAGATCCAAGTATCAAAGTATTTTTCGTACAAACCATTATGACGAAGAGAATCACGTATGCAGTTTTCCAAAAACGAATTTGAGCCACAAAAAGAAGGGTGATAGAGATGGTACATGGGAATTGGGATGAATCATACAAAAAGCTATATCGAGTTTTGGATGCAATTATGTAAAAGAATCCAGGATCACATGTATCGAGGGCCATAATCGGAGAAGATGCGTGAAACAAATGAAATGTGGTCTTTGTGGAAGATAGGGTCACAACCGAAGAAATTGCCTAACCATATCGTATGAAAATAGATAGTTTTTGTATTTTAGTTAGAATTTATGTATTTCTTATTATAACGAATATTATGTATTTATTTTTCGTATATTTGATTCTTGATTTTTCGGTTTAAATATGTTTTCACATTCATATTTATAATTGAGTATTTGTATTTTTTTAATTAAGTACTTGTAATCTAAATTATTTTTATAATTGACTATTTGAAATCTAATTTATTTTTAACATTACGTATTTGTAATTTAATTTATTTTTTCTTTCTTTATTTTGTAGATGGATCCGAGATCTTCTGATCCGAGTGTTCTCCAGTTATAGCGATGGCACCGTTCTTTTCGCCTTTAGGAGAGAGTCAGCACGATGGTTACGCTCACTTGCCGTCGACGCGAAGCCGTGCTATGTCGTTGGGAGCACGGTCACATCGATGAGCGAGTGTTTCCTCTTTTGGAGAACTTTGGATTTTTGGGCGTTGCCTGATTGCGCTTCATTCAATTCGATTGGCATTTTATCACTACTCTAGTAAAGCGATGGAGACCAGAGACGCACACTTTTCACCTTCTCCATGGTGAGATCATTATTATCCTTCAGGATATTGAGGTTTTGTTAGGGTTATCTGTGGATAGCTATCCCCTCGTATCTAGGACGACGAGAGTGGCATGGGGTGATGTATGCGAGAGACTTTTAGGTATTAGGCCATCACGGTCTGCATTTAGAGGTTACACTTTGAACATGCCGTAGTTGTCCTAGATTTTTTTCTGATTTGCCCGTTGGTGTTGATGATATAGCTATTTTACGGTGAACGCGGACTTATATTTTGCTTTTGATAGGGGGTGTTCTGTTTTCTGATAAAACATGAATTTTTGTACATTTACAGTTTTTATTATTTTTAGAAAATTTATAGTTGTCAGGTAGATTTAGTTGGGAATCTGTGTGTTTGGCATATTTATATAGACAACTGTGTATAGCCATGCACGCAGATTCACGTGAGATTGTTGGAGTGTTAGTTTTGTTATAGATTTGGGGGTGAGAGCGGTTTCCTTATATGGCTCCTATTCGACGAGATTTGCACATAGATGGGGATGGACCACTCATTTTGCGATAGTACGCTGAGTTTATATTCCCTACACATGTCGTTTCCGTGTATAGGGAGGCACTTGATAGGCAAACAGTTGATCAGGTCGTTTGGGTCCTGTACTCAGATGATATACTATCATCCCTCCTCGACTACAGTCACAGGGGGATGGATATTTGGCACGTACGGGTCCATTTGATTTGTTTTAGTATTGTGGAGTGACACTTTCCAGAAAGGGTGTTACGACAGTTTGAAGGCTTGCTATACGTTCCGGGTGAGTGTGACATCGAGGACAGACTCCACAATACGAGAACGTGAGGTACACTAGAGGTCGATTGATCGGCAGAGCATGTGGTGTACGTTGATCTTTGGATTCACCGACACTACCATCTAGTTCCGCTAAATACCTTTTTCGAACCTGTGCTCGATCCTGTCTATTCGGTTTGGTTTCTCACCATCTCCCGCAGATTTGTCGGTCGTTGGGGAGTTTCTTTGAGTTACATGATAAGTTTTCATCTACCTTCTTTTCATTCTCAATAAATGAATTTAATTTGTTATTTTAACTATTTCTCACATTATTTCTTATAGTGAGACACTTTGCACGAGATACAGATAGGCCCGGTATGGACGTTCGTGGCCTTACTGAGTCGGCCATCTCGGTTCTGATGGCAGTCTTTTCAGCGTTCGACCCGATAGAGGTGACGCAAACAATGGTGATGCAGACCGAGCATGTGGATGACAACGAGAGAGAGGACGGCGTACCAGACCTCCACCCTCGTCGGGAGAGATGTACAAAATTGACCTATATTAAAAAAAAAATTTTAAATAACCCGAGACAAAAAAATTTTCCGAAAGTAACCCAATTTTGTTGAGGGTTGGAATCGCGGAAGTATTTGTCGCGGGTTCAACCCTCGACAATGCCACGTGTTAGACGGAAAGCAAACATTTCCGCGTCTTCAAGACGCGGAAATCATGCTGCTTATGGCAAAACTTATGGGCCGTGGGAAAATGGGTTGGTCTGCGGGTCAATGGGCCAAAACACTTATGGGTCGCGGGAAAACGGGTTGGTCCGCTGGCCAATGTGCCAAAACACATTACTCGGACGGGTCAACTATACTATCGATATTTGTGTTAAGAAAAATCAAAATAGAAATTTGAAAGACCCTCTGACTCAATGGACCCAACCCGTGACTTAGTAGACTCGTCCGTATCATCCATATATGTGTTTGGCTATTCTAACATATAAAATTTGTGAGTCAAAACAAGTATGTGTATTTTCTGAACAGTTAAGAAAAATAACAATGTAGAAAAAAAATAATTTCTGATATATAGAATAGAAAGAAAAAACGAAAAAAATAAGATCGGAGAAATAAACATATATAAATGAATCGAATTATTATTAAGATAATATAGGTTACAAAGTACATAAAATGTAACTAACGTCGTCGTCGCCTTCTTCTATCATAACGTCTAACATCTAAATCTCTCCTAATATCTGTAGTGTCGTCCTGAGATAGTAAACCCAGATCATGTAACTATGTGATCTGGGAGGGTCCTACATCACTAAAACGTGGAAGGGAAACATTGTACGTGGTGCATGCATCATCTCTCTAAAACTGTGTCTGTCCTTCATCTATATAAATGCCTCTCTGTGGGGCGTTAGAAGTAGAGAGATGAGGGAACTCAAACACTGATATGTAGAAAGATGAGGAATCCTCAAAAGTATTAGAAGGTCCTGCGACGTCCTCTAGATGCTGAGATGGAAATGGTGACGCATCCTGCGGCACGGTCTGCCTCGAACGTGGTCTCGCTCGGCCCCGTCGAGGTCGCTGCTCCTCGGCACCTCGCTCAGCACGACTTCTAGGGTGTCTAGGTCTTAGGAGGTAAGCCATGTCATCACTTAAAGCTGAAATACACGTATCCGTCACTCCACGGATATGAACATCCTGAGAGTCTCTTCGAATCTGATGCAGTGAATCCCACTAAAAAGATCTCGATACATGTTAGGTAAAGAAAAAATAATAATTAATATAAAATAATTGATATAAATAGAAAAATTAAATTATACACTTACCAGATATTCCAAACAAACTCCATGCCGACCAATAAATATATGAGATATAGTACGATACCATGCGGTGTAAGAATGATGGACAGTGGTTCCAACTGACGTGTCAATAGGGACTAGATGATCGCGTCGATGAGTCCAAATCTCAATGTAACCGGCATGCTCGACTGACCAATCTGTCTCCTGTGAACCACACGTGCTAATCTCGTGCAATCGATACTCAGTATCATAGTGATCCGGAATGAACTGAAATCCTTCATACTGACGGATCACTCGATCTGGAAAGTGCCACTCCACTAATTTAATATTAATCTAAATTAACTAAATATCTAATATTTATTAAATTAATTAATCATACTAAATCCTAATTAATAACGTCGTTAATTACAAAATTCATATAAATCTATTGAGTATAAAATATAAATTTTATTCAACACATGCTTATAATACAACTCAAATAATTGAAATTGATATAGGAAAAATTATACTTTTGATTTTTGAAAAAAAAAACACCGTTTAATGTTGAATGATAGATTGTTGAAAGTTCAGTAGGTTCAGTAATTTTCTTCCTTCTTCTGAATGACCGGATCTAACGGATTGTGAGAGAAAGGAAGAGACAGAAGCTCGGCTACGGGAGAGGAGAGGAGAGGAAGAGGGGAGGAGGGCGGAATGTAGAAGGGGAAAGGGGAGAGGGAAGAAGGAGAAGGGCAGAATGCAGAAGGGGAAAGGGGAGAGGGAAGAAGGAGAAGCGGGGGGAGGGGGGAGAGGCCGCGTCTTCTAGACGCGGAATGCCACGTGCCTCGTCTTAAAATCATAGTCGTATTCCGGGTTTTCAAGACATAGAAATATATTCCGCGTCTTCAAGATGCGGAAATCATGCTTTTCGTGTCTTCAAGACGCGAAAAGTCATGCTTTCTTCTGTGTTTCCAAGACCTAACAGACACTTCCGTGGGTTGAACCCGCGAAAATATTTCTGCAAATCCAACTCTCAACAAAATTGGGTTATTTTCAGAAAATTTTTTTATCTCGGGTTATTTAATTTTTTTTTTTAAAATATAGGTCAATTCCATTCATCTCTCCCCTCATTGGATCATGCGTCGTCACCACCCTCTCAGTAGTCGGACGACGTCGCAGGACCTTCCACATATACGATGAGTTTTCTTTCTACACCCCTACATCATCATATCGGTTCTTGTGTTTCTTGGAAAAAAAAACGATTATATCCGTACAAAACTATCTCTCCCTCTGCATTAACATATTAGGGTTTCAAACTGTTTCAGTAATCGGGAAGACCTGGAACCCTAAAATTTGATCCAATTGAAAGCGAGTAAGTCTCTTCAATCTTTATGGCAGAACCGCCAGCAGAGGAAAAGCCTCTTCGGAACCAGCTATGGAGGGGAGGAACATCCCCCTGTTACAGCTTCAAGGATGATATGGAGTTCTTTTCTTCACTTATGGAAGTTCATCCAATTATTCCTTCACTCGATAAGCTTTGGGATCCAATTGAGCGCGAATCTGCCGATAAGAAGCCTTCTCTGTTGCTATTTCCGTCGTCTAGTTGGCGATTTGCTCTCTCTGAGGAGGCTACCAATGATCTTCTAATTTTTGATTGGAACCTGGTTCAATTCCCTAACAGGTTATGTTCTTTCTTTTTTAGTGTGAGAGAAGTGGGATTCACCCTCTGTAGAATGATCTCGATTTCCCCTGATTGGATTTACATTTGATCTACATGATTAAGTATTCTGGGGTACAACGCACATTAGTCTCTATGGCCCTAAGATTGCTTAAATGCATGATAGGGACAGTCAGCTGGCACCATCTATGTCTGGCAGTCCCTTACGTAATCGGTGTTCTTCTTTATATGGCTCTGCTTGTTATTTTCTTGTTCCTTAAATTCTGCTTCTCGATCCAAAAGAAAGCTCAATGCACGGACCTGCTTCATTGGATACCCTTAGGGTTTGAGTAGGTTTCATCATTGTGTAACGGGGCTTTTGCGTTAGGATTCGTACAGAGAATCCTCTATTGTTGTACTCTTGTTTCTTGCTCTTGATGGTCGATTTTGCTCCTCTCTTACTTTGGAGACTGCTAGAACATCTCGATGTTGCTTCTTTATTGTTATTAAGATTCATTAAATTGTTATTACTGATACAATTGAGATGCTTGTTTGTTCAAAGTATGGACATGAGTCTCTTGTGCAGGAGAAAATCATGATAATAGTGATATGTATTTCTTCTTTGCTTAATTTGAAATATTCAAAAGCAAGTTATGCACATAAAAACTCATATTTCATGGTCATGTCCAAGTGTGTTGTGTTCTTTTTGAAAATTTTTTATATCATGTTCGTGCTTCACAAGGATTGTATTGAGACTATCCTCATATAAGTTGTAGCACTTGTATAATATTGATTAGTATTTTTCAAATTTTCATTCAATAAGCCCTTCAGTGTATATATGCCACAGCATTTCGTGTCCCTAGAAACCTTCTCAGTAATTGTGCCAATTTTGCTTTATGGAATTATTTCACAGATGGATGCCGTCGCTGCATTGAGCTTAGTTCTGCAAAACCAAGTTGAACTTATGAAAGAATACAGTCCCTTCAGGAAGAAAACCAGCAGCTCTGGCAGCTTCTGCAACATTGATAATTATGGGTGAGCATGAATCCAAAAAATTCGACCTGCTCCCGCACCCGAAACTGCCTGTTTACATTATTATGTAACTTGTTATGGTTCAAAATTTTACAACCCGTCTATATTTGCTCAGATTACGGCCTTAACTCGACTCGCTCGCTACATATATATAATTATATATATTATTTATTTTATTTTTCTTAATTTAAAAATAATTATTTAATCATATTTTTTATTTGTTTTATTATAATTTTTGGTTTTGTAGTTTTCTTTCAATTTCATATAATTTCAAACAAATACTAGCAAGTTTTTGTTATAATATGAACTTGAATTCTATATTATTGGAGGTACGTGTTTTGTGGATTTCATTTCAAACTTCATATTTTTATTATCTTTTCTATTTTATGATATAGTGTTTTGATAATAAGTTGTTGAATCAACATTGATGAAATCTTTTGATGATTAATATATATATGAGTTACAACTTAATAATTAACCGTCAATTTGTTGCACTTGACAAACCCAAACTGTGCGGTTTGAGATGATAAAATAGTATGTGCGAGTCAGAAATTTAGCCACCGCTAAATTCGGGTCGAGTTAATTTCTTACATAAACCCAGCTCAACCCCACTAATATTTGCTTAATTCTTTTATCCAGTCACATTTTTCTGGGAGGATAGTTTGGGGATGAAAGCTTCTGTCTTGTTCCCAAAACTGTGCTTCTGATTTTAGTGTGGAAAGGCATAATGGGTTTTCTGTGGAATTCTGAACCCACGTGGTGGCTTAGAGTGAGACAACTTCACATATTAGAAATGCTTTAGTGGAAATAGAACGTTGTATGCTATCTTCTCTGTAATAATTGTTTATAAATTTATTTTTGAAGCCATATGACGGTTGGTGGCTGAATGCTACTTCTTGCATTCTTCCTTTCATTGCCCAAAACATAGTTGGACATATTTCTAAATATAATTTTTAGAATCCTTACAATATACAGATGAGGAAGCTGTTTCGAGTTGATGTTGTAAGTTCACTAGAGTTATACATTGAGAAGATTTAGGCTGTCCTTGTTTCCTCCAATTAGGGACAATACTGTTCCTGCAATGTGCTTTGAGGTGAGTCCCGCCTCATCAATCTGATCTGATTGTGATCCATGATCAATATATTTGTCTGGTAGCATCATTGGTCTCCACTGCAACATCACAATCATACGAAAACAATAATTTTACGAAGTCCATCATAATAGTTATTAAAATTCGGGTTCTACTAGTGTGGTCTTATTATGATTTTATAACCTCCTCCATCTTAAATTTTTTTGTAGTCTTAAGTTAATTTTGCGATTTTATCTTTGAAACCAATCAGATAGAATAATCCTGGTTTGTGAGGCATCAATGCAAAAGGAGTTCTTAAAGTTTTACCTTAAGCTTTCCATCTAGTAGTCCGTTTAAGCTTAAGAAATGGGAGACATGAGAACCAAAGCCTCCTATCGACCCTTCTTCAACAGTGATCAGAATTTCATGATCTTTAGCCAGTCTTCTTATTAAATCTCCATCTAGTGGCTTGCAAAACCTGGCATCTGCTACGGTGGTTGACACATTTAGAGTTTGTAGAAGTTCTGCTGCTTGTAAACAAGTTTCTACTATTGCTCCATATCCCAAAATTGCCACTCTCATTCCCTCCCTTATGATCCTTCCTTTGCCAACCTAAATTCCCAATAAAAAAAGGTTGAAAAAAAAAAGAAGCTAGCTACAAAATCATAATGTTTTTTCAAGTTAAATAATTTAACTTATAATTTTCATTAGAGCAAACACCAAGGAGACACTGATAGAAGGCAGAAGATTCCTATAAAATGTGGTTTGCTTTTATGTAAGTACCTCTAAAGGGGTGCCTTTGTTGTTTGGTGGGAGAATGGAACCAATGCCGTTTCCTCTTGGATACCTAAAGCAACTGGGGCGATCATCTATGGCTGCAGCCGTTGCAACCATGTGCATAAGCTCAGTCTCACTCGAAGGAGCCATGACCACCATGTTTGGCAAACATGCCAAATATGTAGTATCAAATGCCCCACAGTGAGTCGGACCGTCTGCACCCACCAGGCCAGCTCTGTCTATGGCAAACCTCACCGGAAGCCTCTGAAGATCAACATCATGAACTACCTGTTCCATGGAAACCAATATCAATTAAGAAAAACGTGCTAAAAACCAAATTCTGGAAACTTTTTTAAGTATAAATTGGGGGGGGGGTAACTTTTTATTTTACCTGATCATATCCTCTTTGGAGGAAAGAAGAGTAAATGGCACAAAAAGGCTTGAGGCCCTCAGTGGCTAGGCCAGCTGCAAAGGTCACCGCATGTTGCTCAGCTATACCGACATCAAAGCATCGATCAGGAAAGTTCTTTTGAAACAAACTAAGTCCTGTTCCATCTCCCATAGCAGCATGAATTGCTACAATCTTATTATCAGCCTCCGCTTCTGCGACTAAGGACTCCGCAAAATATTTGGTGTATGAACCTATCTTTGTCTTGGATTTAAATTGCTTTCCAGACTTTGGATCAAATTTGACCACCCCTACGAAAATCAAAGATCATTTACTATGTGTCTTAAAAAAAAAAAAAAAAAAAGAATAGAATTGATGGGATGAAGGAATATGTACCATGCATTTTATCAGCTGCAATTTCTGCAGGAGCATACCCTTTTCCTTTGTCAGTTTTGATGTGAATAAGGACAGGTCCTGGAGCAGGAATGCTCTTAACCTTGTTCAAGATCTCAACAAGGTCATTCAAATTATGTCCATCAACAGGACCTATGTAGTAGAGTCCAAGTTCCTCAAATAGGCAAGCCCCGGAGCCTCCTGTCATGCTTCTTATATATGTATCTACTTTTGCTGCAAGTCCATGCGTTTGCTCTCCCATTTGCCTTGTGATTCCCTGCCCAAAAGGTTCAAAACATCGTGAAGCAAGGAAGAACCAAATGATCTATACAATAGTGATGAGGGTTAGTTTAACTTGGATATTGAGTGCTATGCTAACAAAATGAAGGGGCTGAAGAGTACTTTGGCTGCTTCACGGAACAGGCGAAACTTCCGACTGGAATGTAGTCTTGTTAGGGCTTTGCTTAGAGCTCCAACCGGAGGAGCAGGGCCATCCAAGGTGGCAGTTGGAAGCGAGACTTGAGCATTGTCATTTAGTATGATGATTAGGTTTGAGTCTAGATAGCCAGCATTGTTCATTGCTTCGTAGGCTTGTCCTGCAGTCATGGCTCCATCTCCTATCACACAAATTACATGATTTTTGTTCCCTAGAATGTCTCTTGCAACTGCCATCCCTGAAATTGAAATCCCAAAGAAAAGATTAAAAAAATTGTTCAGTCATGGACAAAAGTCACCTGGCGCTTAAAGGATGTCACTGGATATGTGGGATCCGGTATGCACAATTCGTTCAATTTTGTAAAATGTTCACTTTAGATCATGTTTGTCTGTGGGGCCACTATGTTGTTGTTGTCGATGGTGATGCTTTTTTGGTTTAACATGGTTCAATAATTTGATCTCTCTCTCTCTCTCAAGAAAAAGGAGGATTGGTTGGAGATTATATACCTAAGCCAGCAGAAATGCTAGTCGAACTGTGGCCTGTACCGAAAGCATCATAAACACTCTCCTCCCTCTTAGGGAACCCAGCAAGTCCACAGGTCTGTCTGATTGTATGCATTCTTGATCTTCTTCCTGTCAGGATCTTGTGAGCATATGCCTGCACAATAAAAATCAGCTTCTTGATCACATTACAGACAATATCCAGCAAGTGATTTTTTTTGGGGGGGGGGGGAATCAAAACATCAGGAAAAATGTACCTGATGGCCAACGTCCCAAATGATCTTATCTTCTGGGGTGTTGAACACATGGTGAAGTGCAATGGTTAGCTCAATCACTCCAAGGCTTGAACTCAAATGCCCTCCCGTTTTTGACACAGTGAATACAATTTCTTCTCTTAGTTCATCTGCTAACTTTTCAAGTTCCTGCGCTCCAAACCAACCTAGTTTAAGTACTTTATTCATTTGAATTTCAATTATATAGCTACTCTACTCATGCAAATATTGCCCAGAAGACCAATCTCAATAATCAATTTTATGTCTGATATATTTCTTTTCGAAAAAGTATTTAAAATCAGTAATCGAAAAGAATGAATTCTTAAGTATTTATTTCTGCAGTCCTTTCTTGCTTTGTAATTAATTAATATCCAGCATCACAATACTAATGAAAACTCCTTTTTTTTTAATATTTTTTTAAGTTTACCCATAAATATAACCCTCTAATTCTCCATTATTTTTTTTTCTTTTTCTTTTTTTCTGGCAATAATTTCCCACAAGCAAAAATAGGAAAATAAATATCCATCATTTTGAATCTTTTCTCACAAATAACTGACCCATTTCTCCTTCAGTTTCTCTTTCAACCTTTAACTTAAGTAGTTCCCAAAATTTTCAGTAATAACCTAGATTGCATGGAAGCATAAGGAAAATTGTAATGGATACGAAACAATAAGAAAAAATCAACACTTTTTAAGAATATAGAAAATGACAATATGGAAAAATACATATATATTAAAAATATAAGGATTTTTATGTAAATATTAATTATTTTATGATAATAATAAAATGATGATATTTTATAATAAAAATTTAAAATGATCAATATGTAATTATTAATAATAAAACAAATTATAATTAAATAAATACATAATTCATTAAATATAAAAAATATATAAATATAGAAAATATGAGAACTTTTGAATAAAAATTAATTAATTTAGTGTATTGAAACATTTTGAAAATAAAAAATGTTAGTATTAAGAAGTTTCCATCTATCATACTTAATAACTTCCCAAAAGAAAAAAAGAAAATCCGTAATTTGAATGATACAAGTCATAAATGCAATAATAAAGGAATGGGTTTAGAGAAATGACTTGGAGAGTGAGATTCTTCATGTGAATCGGGAAATTGATTGTGTCCAAGATTGGAGTAGAGGGTTTCTGTCCAGAGAAATTGAGCCTTGAGATGGGTAAATTCTGACTGCAGTTTGGCTCTTGCTTCTCCTTTATTGAAATGTTCTTGCCATTACATGCACTATTGCCCCGTGAAGCTGTCACTCCCCGATACTGAAACGTAAAAATAAATACAAAATATGAGCAAAACAAACAAACAAATGATTCAGATACATGTGCTACTAAAATAGAGAACAACTGATTAAAACATTTTTTTATGGGTAAATTTAAAAATAAATAAATGAATAAATAAATGTCCCTAGCTATAAAGATCACTCCCCCACTTTAAGATGCTGTGGTGGGGGAAGTGTAAAGGAGGATCCATCTTTGCTAAATCCATATATATTATGTCAATTTTTTCCCCTCATAATCTTATTGGCATTAAAGTGTCACAAATCCCCATCCTCTTGTAATAGATTCGGGTTTGAATCTTACTGTAAACAAAAAAAAATTATTAAATAGATGCCATGTGGGTGTTTTTTATTGGTAGATTGCCCAACATTATTCCACCTTGGCTACAAACCAAAATGCAAGTATTAAAATTAGATCCAATATTTTGGTGCATCATAGAAAACAATAAAAATTTAACGATTTTTGGGACTAATGGTTCTGAAATTCGGATTTCTATCATCTACAACAATATTCATCATCATTGTATTGTAAATAGAAAAAAAAAATATTATGATTAAGAAGTACATAAATAGCATTTTTTTTCTGAATATAAAAATGGTGATTACAGCATTTATAGATATTTATTTTTATTTCGATATTTTATGTTGCATTTGACTAGAGATTCAAGCCTCGAATCTATTGATTAAGCTGGGTTATAATATGATAGAGAGAGAGAGAGAGAGAGAGAGAGAGAGAGAGAGAGACCTTGTTCCTGTTATTGGGAAGAGAAGTAGCTGTGACAGTCAAGAGGCAAGAAGAACAAGAAGACCCATTGCTGTAGTGGGACAATGGAAAGCTGCTCTGCTTGAAAACACCACAATGTGCCATCTCTATGGTTCTTGACAAGTGCACAGAGAAGAAGAAATTTTGCCACGAGAAGAGAGAGAGAGAGAGAGAAGCTAAGTCAGGCAGTGGCTAAAGTGGAGTACAAAGTGTGTTATATAGAGAGAGGAGCAAATGGAAGGTGGCAAGTGGGGTTCCCAAAATGGATGTGCGTAGCGTTGGGCCTATTCCTGGGGAAGAAATTCTCACACCTTTTCAAGAAAGTCTTTATACGGAATTGGAATTTCACATAAAATGTAAGATTCACGTGTTAAGCAAAATACTCCCATTTAACAACCCTTTTTAGAAGTTACATATATATTTTTATTTAATTCTAAATAAAACAAATTATTGAGTTTTCTGTAATATTTTCAAAATTGTTCAAAATGATGCCAATGAGCTTTTAACTCAAGTGTCGCCAATCACCCTCCTCCTTCAAATAGGTTCAAGTTCGACTCTCACTGTCAACCAAAAAAAAATTATTCGAAATGATTCCTATGTTATGCCATATACCTCAAAATAATATCCTTTTGTTTTAAAATGGACATATATCAACATAATACTTATTTGATTCACAATGTTGATGATTCAAAATGGTATATACCCAGAATAAGATTCAGAATGTCGATGATTCAAAATGGTATATACCCAGAATATGAGAATGCACCAATTCAAGTATATGGCATAAACGATTAGATCTGTAGCTTGAATATGTATTTAAAATAAAAAATTGTGTAATTTCACTCTTCCTTTAATAAATCTTAAACATTTAACTATACTGAAAATATGTAATGTAACCCGTAAATGAGAAAGATTTTCCCAAAAAATTGTTGAAAAATAATAGCTTTGGTGCCCTTTGCAGAGCAATTTTAGTTGGTATGGAAGTCATATATTATTTTTACCCTTGACAAATTGTACGAGTGAAATAAAGACAAAATAGATTCCTATTATTATCCAAATGCACCCTTAATGCCAATTAAAAGTGTATATTATGTATTTGTGTACATCAGTCCTCCTCTCCAAGACAAAACCGTGGAGGCTACAACTATCATGAGATATGAGGTTCACAAAAGAAAGAGTCAAGGAGCACTATTTGTGTAGAGAAACGTTTGATTTAATAAAATAAAATATTAAATTATTTAATTAAATCTTTAATTCAAATTTTAGAAATAGAAAAATTATATTATAAAAGATTATGCTAGGAGAGTAGGTTTTTTAAATAGAGTTTTTCATAAATAATTAAATCAAATTATTTAAAACATGACTCTGAATATTAATAATAATTAAAAAAAATCTTTTATTCTCACTTCTCAAGACACATAGACGGATCCCATGCGCCTTTGGCTACCCATTCCTCCTCCCGAACGTACTTTTAAATAAAAATGCTAAAAACATGGCGCAAGAAGTACAAGAAAATCAGCCTTCAAGATTAACATCATGAATCCGTTCCACACAAGTGTGACCATCTCACCACGAAGTCTTCATCCACAACATCCGAAGCGCACTGCACTACTAAATGGCCTTTTACTCATGGCAAAACTAGTCATGTCTAATTGTTCATGAGATGACCACGTCAAGTCATCTTTTCTATTTTACGAAAAAATATAATTAAACGGGATTAAATTAAAGAAGGAAGGATAAAAATAAAAAGATTCTTGTTATTTGAAGAGACCGTCGAGGTGTCCATCATGCCTTACATGAAGTTTGATAAACTCTTCGTAGCCTATTCATCATCCTAGGACTTATCTAAAGACAGCTTGCCACATAATAAAAGGTATACGGCCAAAAAAATGGGTCTTGATTGTTATCTAAAAACCTATTTTGATAATTCCGACCACAATATCATTACATCATGTGTGTCATATTTTGAGCATTATTTTTAAAAGTTTGAATTCATGATTAATATTTTGAGCATTATTTTCAAAAGTTTGAATTCATGATTAATGATATTAAGATAATTTTTTAATATTAAAATTTTAAATTAAATATTTTTGGAGACCTAGTCATAGATTTGAGACGTGAAAACATTCTGTTTACAAAAATAAAAAGAAAAAACTACATACATATACATCCATCTTCTCCCTAACCTGCATTAAATCAGAAAACACTTTATGTATCGAATGAATCATTTATTTTTAAAAAATATAACATATTATTTTCCTAAAAATATGTTACTTCCGGCTTTGAAGCCGTATTAATAAAAGAATATTACTGTCTAATTTTATATTTTTTGCATAATTGCTCCAATTAAGTCTCCTTTTCTCCATATTGCTCCATGCAACTCTTTCGTCGAATTTAGAATATCAATCACCACAAATTAATATAATATTTTCTCAAAATAATATAAAAATTAATTAAAAATACTACACTCATTTTATCCCTATTAAATTACATCACACCTAAATGATACTTGTTCTCAAACATGCCTAACTCAAATAAAACTAAAATTAACCGACCTATTTTTTTTTCCAAACTCACAAGTAAATAAATACCACAAGAGTTAAACCAAAAATATAATCGAAACAACAAATACTTCACAACGTTCTGCACTAAAACAACCACTACATATTCTAACAGTTTTTTATGAAATCCAAATAGTAAGATTCAACAATTATCTCCAAAGATTCACTCAAATACATTCAAAATGGTGTAAAATGTATATATCATTCAAATAAATAAAATGGAATGACATTGTCATATATTGACAAATATATCAAATTTTCACCACTTAAAAATTTGAATTTCATGCATCAATCTAAAAATTTTTTGTTTGGTTGTAACGGAATTAGGGTTAAGAGTAAAATAAATGTGATATTTGAGAGTTAAAGTGTACTAAATGAAATATATAATTAAATTTACACAATTTTCTTGATATCAACTAATTTTTACCTCAAACAAATAGTAAACAAAATTGACTTCTTACTTCCTTAATGAATAGCCAATAACAAACAGTATACAAAAATGACAACTGATTTTTCAGTTTTCATAACTGAAGTGTAAATGAATGAAATTTCGATCAAGGTGCAACACTTCTTTTTCTGATTTCCTTTCTTTCTCTTCTTTTGTTTTTCCTTTTTTTTCATCAATTTTTTTCTTTTTTTTCGCGTTTTTTTTTAACGTATATCATTTTTATGAAAAAATCAACATTAAAATTATAGTCATCATCTTTCTATTGAGGCAAACGAATAACAAAAACCATATAATTAACTATATATATCTTTAGTACAAGAGTTTGAAATGAAGAATAAAATAAAACGTTTGGTATTGTATTGAAGGGATTATAAAAAAGAAAAGGAGATAAAGGTTCAAATTGGTTAACAAAGAGTTTATGAAATCAAGATAGGGAATTTTAGAAAGCCGAAAAGAGGTAAAAACTTAAGTGACTTTGTCACTTCAATGCATGAAGTTCTACAATATGGTCTCGATATGCATAATAGAGCACGTTCTAAAATGTACATTTCAAATATGATAATCATTCATCAAGAAAAACAACTTCGAGCACAAAGAATGCAATTATTCATTTTTGACTCAAAATCTCACTTTTTAAATAGAATTTGTATCAAATCTTTGCATGTTTATCATTCAAAGAAAATTATTAAAAACATAAACAACCGTTTCAAGTACAAAAAACCATTAATATAAGATATTTTTCATACATTTCTAGTCAACCAAATAGCATATATCTTCTAAGAAATCTCATAATTATTTTTATTATTTTTATTATTTTTATTATTTTATTTTTTCTTTGGAAAAACAAAATCTAAACTAATATAGTAAAAAAAACAAATATAGTGTCAAAAATCAAAACAAAGAAGAAAACACTTAATATCCCCCCACACCTGAATCATATATTGTCCCCAATGTATGCTTAAGTTGAGAGATAAAAAATGCATAAAATCAATCAAGCAAAATAAAAGAAAGAGAACAAAGAAATAAAAGAGGAAGGTAAGAACAATACTCTCCTAAGGTGGGATGGAGAATGAAATATCAATTCCAACGAACTCGAAAAAAGAGTTATGTGGGTACGTCTTCAACATCCAGTACTTCTGTCCATTCCTGAGGATGGTTCTTGAATGAGTAGTAATAAACTTTTTGTAAAGCATAGATATGTCATAACTCATGGGCATTTCTGGCCATTTGCTAAACTTAAAGGTGGAGAGAGAAACCCTAAAAAGATGAAGTGCAAGTGTTAGAATAGAAGTACAATTTGTTTCTCTCATCTCTTTTTTTTTTTTTTTTTTTTTTTGGTAGAAATGAAGTATGGTTAGGGCATGGGTATGCCCAAAATTATAAGTGTTTTAGTCCAATGTATGCTCCCGCAACAGAAGTGAAGGGAGTTTAGGACATGGGTACGTCCTAAACCGAGAGCAAATCTGTCCATATGTGCCTGGTGTAAGCAAAAATGAAGGGTTGTTAAGGCATGGGCACGCCTTAACAACATTACACTTGTGAATTTTTTTTTTCAAAATCAAGCCGAAATCAAACCAATATAAATGAAAATAAATAAATAAATCATACAAGAAAATACCGAGTTGCCTCCCTAGTGCCTTTGTTTAGTATGTTTAGCTTGATATGATCTCTTCGCTTTAACCTTGCTCAAATATTAGTCAAATTTATTTAGATTTCAATTTGTCTGGCATAAACTTCACTTTTGAATTGAAGTGAAGGGCTTTTTGGCCTACTATGGATTGCTTTCTATGTGAAACTTTGTCTTGAAAAATCTTGTTCCATTGTGCAAAATTATTTATCAAATTCTCCCTAAACACAAAATCTAATTCATTTTGTACAAAATTAGTATATACAATGAAGACTATCTTTTTCATATCATCTTACTTCTGAGAATGTGTCAACCTATCAGGAAAATGAGGAAAAATAATTAGTTTTAAATTTGAATTATTTGGTATTTCACTTACCTTTCTTGGTGTAGCATCAAGAGGTATTATTTCATTTTCGTTTTTTTTCTCTTTTTGTCTCTTTTTGTCTCTTTTGTTAAAAAATTCTGCACTTCTTTTTCATCTTTAAGCAGTATAACACTTTCATTCTCCCTTGGATTAATTTCCACTTGAGACAGCAATTTTCCTTGATTAGCTTTAATTTTGCTTATCGCTGTCGCCAATTGTGATACTTGAATGCCGAGACTTTGAATACTTACTCTTGTTTTTTGCATAAAACTTTTAAAAAGATCCTCAAAGGCCGGTCCTCGATTTTGTGGAGGGTGTTGTGGTTGGAATGGTGAACTTCCATAGGATTACTGCGAAATTCCTTATGGTTTAGCCCCATAATTTAGATTCGAATGATCTCTCCAATTTTGGTTATAAGTGCTTGAATAAGGATCATACTTTTTGTGAGACTGCCTTAAAATACACCTATAAGATTCAATTGTTCGTCAAACTCCTCTTGAAATATAGGACACATGTCGGTTGGGTCGAGCAAATTCCGCATACTTTCACTTATTGCACTTGTCCTATAACCAAACTTTCCATCATAGAAGTTAGAGTATTCAACTTGTGTTCAAAAGAAAAAATACTTATCTCATTGATCCTTTTTAAGACATTTTGTTATTCTTCAAACTACTGTGTATTTGGCATCATATTAAGAAAATTATTACAAAAAGAATATTCATTAATATCAGAGGTTAACAACTCTCTTAAAATCCTTTGGGTAGCCATATCTTTGTGGTTAAAGTGTTTCTCTTGTATATTTTTAACAATTTTCAATAAGTTCACCGTAAAAAATTAGTTTTGAAAAAAAAGAGAAAACAAAACTTAAAAAAATTAAACCACTTAACATTGTTCCCCGGCAACGGTGCCAAAATTTAGTGGGTGTCAATTCAATCAAAAATAAAAATATCTATTTCACAAAAGATGAGTTTAGCGTGAGTAAAGTCGTATTCACAGGGAACGACGAATTTATTTTTTTAAGAAAAATAAAAATAAAATGTGGGCATCTAAAACTAATAAAAATAAATAAATCAATAAAATTAATTAAGGTTAAAAAGTTAAATATTGCCAATTAAATAAGGAAAATGTCAATGAGAATAAAATTTAGGTAAAAAAATTATTTCCACCTTAATATATTTGATTGATGATCAATACAAAAATTACTCAATATTATATAAATAAATTAGTTATAGCCGTTAAATACCACAAAACGACCAATCTCTCATACTTTTTCGATAATTAAGATACCACCATTAATTATTTCTCTAATCGAAAGACAATTCAAGAGACATTCGTTAGATTTAATATCTTGACAATAATAAAATCTAGAGAGATCCAATACTAATTAACAAATTCTAATATGGATTTATTGAAATGAGATTATCTAATCTTTTGATATAATTTAAATCGCTTACGATATCATAAAACTATGCGAATTACCATTTTATTAAAAACAAATAAAGTTTGCTATTTTTAAATAATTGTAAACTATTTTAGAGTTATTAAATATAGATCTATATTTAACAAACACAATACAATCATAAATATTATGGTATATAGATTAAATAAATATTCATAAATATCAAATTAATAAAATCACTTAAATTTTACAATTTTCATTTATTAAGAATTTAATAATTTTTTGACTAGAAAAAATAAATTAAAATGAATTCACGAAGAAATAGAACACACAAAATGATTTTAGATATTCAAAAGAATGTATTGAACTACAAGAAAAAGATGTGCTGCCGGTAGCTGCTTTTCTCCATAATATGTGCATTCCCCAATCAAGAAATAAAGACAATGTACCCTTTTTCTCAAGCCGTTGGCTGCAACCCTTTCGGCCTGTACACCTCTCCTCCAAAAACAATGAATACTCATATATATATATATATATATATATATATATATATATAGGAATAGTAACCCTAAAAAATTGAATCTCTTCTTTTTTTCTAACTTAATAAATTATTTTTATTTATTTTAAGAAATAAAAAACTCCTAAAAGATAATATTTAAAAAATTTAAAATAAAAGAAGTTCTTAAAAGATAAAATATTTTGAGTTGAATTTTTTAAATTTCTAATCTTTAAATATTAGGAATATTACAGAATTTTCAATATTTTCAAATCTATCATAATTCCTTCTTTTGAATGTGCCGTTAGAAATGTAATTTGTTGTAGTAAATTTTCAAAAGTCTTGCATTGTCCCCTGAAATCAGTATGTCCACGTGCTAATAAAAGAGTATTGTTATCCAATTTTTCATTCTTTACAGAATTACTCTAATTAATTCCCTCTTTCTCCATATTTCTCTATACATCTTTTTTTTTTCGAACGTAACACATCAATCACTATAAATTAGAATAATATTTTCTTAAAATAATATAAAAATCAATTATAAATACTTTACTCATTTTATTCCGCCAATAATATTGATATGTTGGGAAAAGAAGTGGGTGTTCTTCCACACGCCGACTTCCATCCTCACATTTTCGGTTAATTTTGCATTGTCTAAGATTCATCTTAATTTGTAGTAAGTCATGTCTTTGAACTGTGTTCGATGTTGATTTCATGTCCGGTTTCACATGCCTTCCCCTTTCTATTATTTCTTCCTGTTTTTTGGTCCCACCAGCCAAGAGAGACATCCAGTCCACGTGAGAAATGAATAACCCTCATCTTTCCAGGTTGTTAAGATTGGGTGACCGTTTTGCTTGATTCGGAGGTAAGCACAATTATAATTAAATTATTTTATTCTTAAATCATTTTCGATCTCACACAAGTATAATATAAATAAATATAATCTGATGATTACATATAACAAATCTAATTCAAATATTCTATTTAACAATTAAATAGACAAGAATTATATCATTTATTATATAATTTTAAATTTATAAATCTCTTAATAGAAAATAAATAATAAAAGTATAGTTTTCATGAGACAATTTGTTTCGGAAATGTAATAAATTTCCTTAAAATTCAACTCATCGGGAAATGTGTTTTGGTTTATATCACATTCGATGCATGAAGAAGTCAGATTCGCATCTGACATCTGTTTGTTGCCCTTGTTTAACAGATATTGTGACAGGCGAGTCTTGTCAGATCATTGTTCTGATCACTATTTTTTTTTTTTTTTACGTCTTTGACCAAAAAAAAAAAAAGTAATAATTTTGAGCAATTCTCCTTTTCTCCGATTTCTTTAAGCGTCTTTTGAGATCTCAAGGAAAGAGGCAAATTCTCTCTCTCTCTCTCTCTTTTTTTTCCTTTTTTTTAAATATAAATCATAAAAATTTAAAAAATATATGTATTTATAAAAATATTTTTACTGAATCCTACAAGAGCTTAAATTCTCGTTGCTCAACTTAAGCCTCTGAATAAAAGAAAAAAAATTGAGTGTTTGAAAAATATCACAACTTTACTAGATATGTAAGTACTTATATTTGTGTAGAATATTCAAAGAAAGATATAACTTGAATTACATAATTAAAAAAAATAAAAGAAATGCTACCCAATAACTTTTTGTAACCACTCAAATTTCTAATTTTTCATATACTGACATTTATTTTATTTTATTTTAGTTATGATATGAATGAAAATAAATTAGATCGTCGGTCAATACACGAAGTTAACTAATTAGGCCTACTAGGAAAGATATTGATATGAGCCCAATATGATTAAGTTCCGTTTGACCTGTTTGTGCATCTAACAAAGTCTGGCCTGGTTTCTTAGATTATTAGGCTAGAAATATAAATAGATTTTAACAACTCCTATCAACTTCATCCCAATATATAGAGCTAATATATATTATAATCATATGATAAAAATTATATTTAAAATACATATATAATTAATTATATTATCTGATTATTAAATTAATGATTCGGACCAAATAAAAAATAGGTCAAATCAATTTATCCAAATAGATTAAATTTTTTTATTATTAAAATTTAACCCAATTAGATGTGAAAACACAGTTGAGCTAAAATAGACTAGACCCCCGGTCACGTGACCTTGTTATTTTATATTATATTAGTCAAACAGACGAGTGGCTTCTAGTAATTCAACAATACATAAAATTTAATAACCATACCAATTTTTATGTACTATATTTTAGAAACTGTTCGGTATTCAAAATTTTATCCCAATTAATTCGGATTAACTGTTGTAATAGCTCTTTTCATAGAGTGAGTCTCTCAACAGGAAACGCTCTATATATATGAGGACCTGATACTCTCAACAGGAATCGAATCTCGATTATACTTAAAGATACTCAATCTCATATCTAATTGAGTCAATCCACATTGGTTAATGGCCATACAATACCTTAGAAGAGGTGGAGCGAAAATAAGCATATTTCTTTTTATTTTTTTAATATGATTTGAATTCTAAATTACAGAATTAAAAAAATATATATGATCATTAAGTGACTTATCGTACTGTCTTATCGGACATATCATATTTCTCATAAAACCACACAATCCGTCTCCTTGGACACGCCACGTTTCTCATAAAACGACACAATTCGCGGGCCTCCGAGATGGTTATGGACCTTAATGTTTCTCCGCTCCACGCGTTTCCGCACGCCCGGAAATGAATCAAGAACTTATCAAATTAATGTTCATAGTCTCACGACCACAAGTTTTAAAAGATGACTAGGATGCATAAATAATATTTCGGGCATCCTTCATATTTTATATTATATTAGTCAAACAGACTAGTGGTTTCTAGTAATTCAACAATACATAAAATTTAATGGCCACACGATGCCTTGGAGGAGGAGGAGCGAAGACACGCACGTTTCTCATAAAACGACACAATCCACGGGCGGCCTCCGAGATGGTGACGGACCTTAAAGTTTCTCCGCTCCACGCGTTTCAGCACGTACGGAAATGAATCATGAATTTATCAAATCAATTCAAACTTTTACGCGCGCGCGCACACACACACACACACGTATATATATATATATATATATATATATATTAATTAAATCAAATTAATGTCCATAGACTCACGACCACAAGTTTGAAAAGATGAAAATAATATTTCCGGGTTGCTTGGATGGAGGAGTAACACGTGGACATGCAGAAGTTCACATGTTTTGAGATGTTATAAGCTGACCAAATCCTAATTATTGGGTTATAATAATGCGTTTTTTTAATTCTTACATGCAACATGCAATCCAACTGACACCTCAAATTCAAACTTGGTTTAAGGTTCAATGGTTTATTTGAAGCTTTCGACAATTAAAAATATATAACAAAAAATTATTTATGTAATGTAATTTAATTTTTTATGGATAAATTTGATTTTTATTTATAAAAATATATATTATTCAACAAAAATTTTTTATTTTAATTATAAAATTATACAACTAGAATTAAATGAAAACGAAACAAATCAAGAGCACCTGCGAAGCCATTTATCCATAATCCCTCCTCTCTTTTTTTTTGGTGGATTTCTTAACCCCTCCCCCTCCTCTCTCTCTCTCTCTCTCTCTCTCTCTCTCTCAAGCAATAGTAACTTTTTGCAACCCCCACTCTTTCCTTTCTCCCTCTATTGATTATTACCTTTTAATTGTATTTAGTTAACAAATACTTATAGTGTTAATATCGGACGTGTTTTTTTAACACAAAAATTTAAATGCGCATACATCTTGTGCCAGTTTGTTTTACACCCAGAAAATCATCTAAAAAGGCTGCATGGTATTAGAAAAATTATGGAGACAATGGTGGAACAAGAGTTTTATGGTTTTGAGGCGGAATTATGAGACAAAAATGGGTTTTCTAATACAAAAATGAGGAACGTCATGTAATACAAAAATCCAATTAATATTATATCATAAGAGAGACCAAAATTCTACTGTAAATAAATTGGTTAGTGTCCCAATAACTCTTTCTTTTCTCTCTAATCCTCTCTCCTTATATATATATATATATATATATATATATATGTTTTCTTCTCAATCACGATCGACTGATGGACCTAGTTGGACGATTTCCTCTCTCTCTTTCTTGTATATCTTCTCTCTTGTATCTCTACCGATCGATTTCAAATCAATTTTTCTTTCTTTCCTCTTTCTCACTCTATCGATCATTTCCTCTCTCTCAATCATTTTTTGTTCCCACTATCGGCATTTGAATCCATATATAACTAATTATATTTGAGTATTTGTGGAGACTTTATTTTTAAGTAGTGGATCTCTCAGCGTAATTTTTTTTTTATTTTTAAATTTTAATTTTAATATTTGATTAAATAATTTAATATTCTATTTTATAAAATCAATTGACTGTTGATCAATCTCAATCATTCATCTTAATCTTTCTCTCTCACATTTGCTCCCACTCCATATATCTATAGCCACCATACTTTTCTCTTTTATTTTGACATCAATTAATATGCCTATTTCTCTTTTTCTCTCTCTCAATCAAGACGAGAACAAGAGAGAGAAAAAGGGGGGAAATTAATCAAATTATTTTCTCTCTATTCCTGACTCTGGTAAATTTGATTCAATCAAGCTCAATTGAAAGAGAAAGAACACTCGATCAAGAGACTGACCGATCAATATGTGGCAAAGAAAAGAGAGAGAATAAGCCAAGAAAAGAGAGAAGAGAGAGTAGTTGGAATAGTTTGTTCTTGTCATTTTGTCAATCGGCGCCATGAAGCAAAATGACCGAAGTGCCCATTAATTTTTATATTATCTTAAAAAGCAAAAATTACTATGTAAAATAGATTGTATTGTTTCATAGATCAATAAATTTTAGGTATGTCTAAAATATGTTTTTGTATATTACAAAATTTAGTTTATTGTTTTAATTTTATTTTTACCTCAAAAAATTCCATAATCCGCCACCGTCCTTTCCATTTTTTGTTTCCTATTGTTGTTTAGCTATTTTCAATCTCATTTCACATGCTACGGCTTTGTCCTTTTTTCCAATATGACATAGTTTAATCTTTGACAAGATTGACATAATGTGCCACGTGTACTCGTACAAAAAAAAAAAGAGTAATAATAGACAAATGAACTTATCTTTTTTGTAATAGACAATTATTAAAATTTGTAATTGTTATGTCAGTGACTGCGTACCACAACGGATTTGGAGATATTTGTAATTGATGTTCATGACTTGACAATTTTTTTTCCCAAAAAATTAATTATTCTTTTTCACGGAGTAAACATCAACATCTATTTAATATATGCTACCATACACTATGTATCTTGGAAGAATATTAGATTTGTTATTAACATTCTCAAGAATGGAAAAAGCATTTATTTGAAAATTTTATTTCTTAATGAGTTCGATAGTTAATTTGAAACGAATTAATCAGAATTAATAAATTAATTGTTAGTAAAATAATGGGATAAATTATATATATATATATATATATATATATATATATATATATATACACACACATATATATTAAAAAAAAAAAAAAAAAAACCACCAACATGTAGTGTTAAATCGTTCCTTCCCGAAACTTGTCAACCACGGGGTAATCGAGTATTTTTATTAATGGGGTAGATTCAAATTTTAGTGGCGATTTTTTTAAATAATTTACGTAAGAATATTAACCCATTATATAATTTTAAATGTACGAACCTTTTGTTATGAAGAAAGACGTTACCTTTACGGAATGTTTGGGAGTCTTGAAGAGACAAGGAAAATTTGTTAGGAGAGAAAAGAAAAGAAGAAAAAAACTTATAATCTTCTTCATGTTATTTAAGAGTTTTATTTTAAAAAAAAAAAAAAAGAAAGAAATCAAACTCATTGAAATAAAAAGTTTTGCTTTCAACTCCTGCCTTTTATCCATTTTTTAGAGAGAAAATTTTAGATTTGAAAGGATCTCAAATCCATCCAAATCCTTCCTTTTCCATCGTATTTAAACTTGCTAAGGAAAGAAAAGTGGCAACTCTTTCTCATAATCCTTTTTTCTTTTTTCTCTTCTGATCTATCCAAAAGAGCCGCTAGGGAGAGAGAATAGATTCTAATTCAAGATCTGAAAATATTCTTAGGACCGGCCCTCGAAAATTTTATGCATCATGATTGAGGAAGTTTATTTTACCAATAATTCCCCTTTAAGAGCATAGAACCCCCGTGGGGGAGTGAAATGCGGGAGCCGCTTAACTCCATTTGGGGCTAAGTTCTCCGCAAATGGTGTCATGTGAGCCGACCGAGGACTCAGACGGACCAGCTTTTGTGTAGATCCCTTGATCGACTAGGGTGGCACTACTGATCGACCATCACATTGGTGACAAAACAAAGTCCCCCAAAAATACACCATTCTCAATATTGCCACTAGAAACGACAGGAAAACGGCAAGTCAGCGATGCACAATGGCCTTGAGAGAAGAGGCTGATAGGCTGAGCACAGAACTCAAATTACAAGAAATTTTCTACTGCAAATGCATAAGGAAATCAAACATATGGCACATGTGATCCATTAAGCCAGGAATATATAAAAGAAATTTTATATGATGTACTTTACTCTCATCTTCCTACATTTAATCTACCTGATCCATGAAAAGCATACCATGATCAGAATTTTACCTGACAAATTATGTAATAGTAGTAAAAATGTACCCTAATACGCTTCATAATGGCAAACATGAAATAAAATATCATTGTCTCTCTCAATCAAAAGAAACCATTCTTTGTATCTTTGACAAAAATTTTACAAGGATATCAGCATTCTGGTCGAAAAATTGGAACAATTGAATAAAAGTATTGCATTCAAACCTGAAATTTTCACCATGCCCTGCGCCACGTAACAGTAAGCCTCTTCTAGTTTTAACTTCATCAAATAACAAGGAAGGTCAGATTCATGTCAATAATGGTCAGCCGCCTCCAGACTTCAGTGTGTTACTCAACCTACATTCACAAGGATACACCATATTACGGTTTCAATTCATTAATTACTAAACCCAAATGAGATGAGCACAGGCACCAACCATGGAAGATCCATCCGTAAGGGCAGCATTCAACCCCAGTAATCTATTTGTACTCCTAAATTTGTGCTGTTCACCCCACTTAACTAGCTTAAAATTTGATAATTTGTGCCCCATAAATCTTGAAACAATGTTAAATCTATGCTAATATTCCTTGAGAATTAATTTATGTTCTGAATCTACTCCTGATACACTCTCTGTTTCTAGTGCTAAAACAGGATACTTAAAAGACTAAAAGATTTATAACAATAACAAAACTTAGAAAAATGTGTATATTTTTCCCCAATAACGTTACGGGTCAACAAAAGGTTTATTACAACATTTTACTATGACCTGTTTTTTGGCAAAGGGTTCTCTTTCAGCATAAAAAAGGGCAAATATGCACCAATACAGATTTGCTATCATTTGAGGTGGAGGGAGACTCATGGTGTTTAAACATGTCACCTAAATGTTTTAATTATTTCCATTGTTGGACAACGAGATATTTAGGGAGCACTTCAAAATTCACTGCTGTAAATGCCAGATCTCCAGCCAGTCAGACCAAGTAATCCATTGTGTAGGCCCCATTTAGGTCCAACAGACAACCACAAAAACCAAGTATTTCTAAATAATTGATCAACTGGATTCTTGTGAACTAGAGCTCAGTCCAAAAGCTAAATTGAATTCAATGTTAGAATAGTATAAATTTTGTCAATCCTTCCTTTCGAATGGCTCAAGATGTGTCTATGTACAATCCCTCCCCCCACCTTTGCTTTCATTTTTTTTTTATTAGAAAAGTGGATTATTATTGTTGAAAAATTTTACACAACCCCCTTTAGGTACTTTTGCCTCATCCCATCAGCCAGTTTTCATAGGGTGCCCGTAGTTTTAACACAGACACATCTGCGAAGGTACATGCATACAAGTACTCTAGAATATTCAAGCAAGCTATGAACTCTTCAGAAATCAAAAACTTCAGCCCACATATGCCCTGTTAGATCATTCATTGAGCTTACCAATCCAATCCCTCAAAGAGACCTTCCCCTTTTACAGCGGAAGTTTTGAAAATGGCCCATTGCCTATTTTTTATCTTATGCAACTCCAAGGCCTCTGTCACTGCAGCATCATCAAGTGCGCCAGGGAGATCCTACATGGACACAAACCGCAAAGTATTTGAATAGTTTGTCTAACTAATCGCATAAGAGCTATAAGTTTTAAACCTAATGGCATAAAAAGGGCACAGTCTTTAAGCTTCAAAAAAGTGGAAAACTGTTTTCTATAAACATAAAATAAGATCGCATGCAAGGTAACAAGGTACCTTACCAAATTGATTATCATAAATAACTAAAGAGGGCAATAATTCTGACCTGCTTGTTTGCAAATATGAGCACAACTGAACCCTTTAGTTCTTCCTCCTATCAAAGAATTCAATAAAGTTCAAAGATGTAAATTTATGCTCTAAGATGGAAACAAATGATACTACCATTTCTATTTATTTTTAATTCTATCATCTGTGTTAGGCATATTTCAATCTGCTAATACTTGCTACAAATAACAGAATCTCTTAAAATAAACCAAGCCTGATAAAGATAAACAAAACATGATAAAGCAGGTGACCATAATAATAACATACTCATCATATTGTATGGAAACATATATCATCTCAAACAGGCTATAAGGGTACCTCAAGGATTGCATGGAATTCATCTTTTGCAATTACAAGTCTATCGGTGTCACTTGAATCAACAACATAGATTATTGCTTGTGTGTTGGGAAAATAGCATCTCCAGTATGGCCTGTAGCACAAAATAAGTAATGGAGGTATGAGACTCTTGCCCTGAAAAAAGGAAATTACATAGCCATGACCACTCCACCAAAAGTTAAAATTAAAAAACAAAAGTAAAAACAGTTCGCCATCATGATATAAACAGCAAAGACAAATTAACAAAACCGCACAACTAAAGATTTGGACCCTGAGAAAGCTCATGACAAAATATAAGTTGGAGTTTTATAGATAAACATATTGGAGAATAAGGGGTTTGGGACTCGATGGAAAAGTTGGATTTGAGAGTGCTCAAGTTCAGCTAGCTTTTATGTCATTATTAATGGAGAACTAAAATGAGTTGGGTTGAGGCAAGGTGACTCTCTTTCTCTATTATCATTATTATTATTTTTTTAATTTTTTTAATTTTTTTAATTTTTTTACATTTATGGTGGATCCTTTGAGTATGTTGATGAGAGAGGGATTCATGCCAATATTTTTTTCTGGTGTAGATGATACTATTCTCTTTCTAAAGAAGGATAGTAAGAGTTTAAGGACATGATTGTGCTTCTTAATATATATATATATATATTTGAGAATTTTTGGACTTAGAATCAATATGTTCAAGTGAAGTTTCTTGGCATAAATATTCAAAGTGAGACTCTTGGTCATGTGGCTCACTATAGGTAATTGTGCGAATTATGAGTGGCCTGTTTCTTATTTAAGGATTCCTTTGGGGGAATAATCGTAGGATGTTCAGTTTTGGGATCCAAATGTAAATAGAATTCATGAAAGACTAATGGGTGGAAAGGAACTTCTTTAACCTTAGGTGGATGCATAACCCTCATTCATGCTTCTTTAACTAGTTCGCTTGCTCTACACAAAGAACTACACTAAAGCCAAGAAACCCCCTTTATCCTGGTTAGCAGCACATAGTCATGATCCAATTTATCCACAGGCAAATTTTTATTAAACTTTCTCCAATCTCTAATATTCCATTGTCATCCTCCATGTCAATCAGAAAATGCTACAACTTATTTAGCACAGATAAGTCCTAGAAAATTTTCAGGCAATCACGAAAACCGCATGTCATATCTAATCTTCCCCTTGTTTGTTACCATGAAAGCAACACTCTGTGTTGTTGCCACTTGTTCCTTCCCCTCCCCCCCTCTTTTATTGCTGAGAGAGAGACCAGCCATGAAAGGACTGCAGCTAACTCCCAAGTGCATTCTATATCCATTTTCCCGAGTCAGTATGGAGCTCGGCAGGGTGGTGGGATCCATCTCTACCCTGCCCCAATTAGAGTATCTGACCAAGCACCATGGAAAGTGAGGGCAAGATAGCACACTCCCCCGCCCCCCAAATATAACGGAAGAAAGAAATTTTATTCAGAAAAGAAAACATGGACAAACCAGGGAAAAGGCACCCACATCCCAAAGGAGATCAAAATTCAAAAGACTTCAAAGAAGACAAAAGGAATACATATTATCACAAAGATCCACAGAAACTGGGATGGGTCTTTCCACACTCTAAAGATTCTTCCATTTAGTTCCCTACAAGCCGACCAAAACACAGTTATATGGAGCATCCTAACAACTCTCCTTTCTGATGTACAAGCTATCACTCCACTCCAAGCCTAAATGTCACTTTGAAGAGAGCTTAAAGTCACCAATTGTAACAACAAAGAAGAAACAATCCCCCCACCCCAAACAATAAGCAGTTTCCGAAATCTCTTTTTTTTTTTAATTAGAGATGAAAATGATTTGGTGGCTGCTAATACGCTTTTTACTTCAAAGGGAGTGATTAATGTTTTCTTGAACCAATGCTTAAAGTTGGGATGTTATGTTGTTTTCCTCTAGTTCTTTCGTTTCTAAAATCTGTGGTACTAGATGAACTAGAAACCAAAAAAGTAGACTTGCTGGATAGACAACTTGAAACTACACAAATTAATAAAGAAGCACCTAACACTATCAGTGGTCATTTGGTCTCATATTGCTACAGCATTCATAGATGCAAAACAAAAGAGCATTTAATAAACAGATGAACTCCTCAACCGTGTCCTTTAGCAGCAGCATCAGTTGACAAGAATGTTTGACGAGCTCATCTTGTCAATGTTGGATCCAGGTAATAAGATTGGCACCATGGTGGACCAATATAGTCCATCATTTTAGGGCATATGCATTTTTGAGGTGTCAAATTTGACTGAAATTCACAGCAAATCACTCTTTGTGAGAAGTCTGTAGAAATTTTACAGCGTGGACAGCATTAGAATCTTCAAAACAATGACCAAAATGGCTTAGCTTAAAAGGATAATCCCTTAGCTTAAAAGGATAATCCCTCCAAACATACTTGCTTGGAGGACCAATCTCATATGCAACAAGGGCAATACCCCTCAAACTTATGCGGAATAGGTTAAAAATAAATAAATCATATGAATTAAAAACCTCATTACAGCATAGTTTCCCTGCATACTTCATACATTACAAAAGGGTCAACCATCACTTGATCTTTTTGTTTGATAACTGTAACAAAACAAAGACGGCAGCTGTTCAAGGCGAACCTGACTAGCAATGATATCAGCTAGCAGGATTAGTGGAAAGAGAGAATGATTTAATTAGCATCAACAACCACAAATAGAAGTGTCTCCCTCATACCCATCATAGCTTACCACTGGGATGATTTTTTTTTTCCAACTGTTTTACAGCATACCTTATAGCCATGGGCAAAATTTTCTCTATGGGGATTCTTTGGTTGTCTGGAGATGTGGCAACATAGTTTCAAACGGAAAGATATGAGAGAAGAGAAATTGCAAGTTAATGGCAGGAATACCACTTTGTCCAGTTTAGACAATAAGTAAGGAATGCACATTTCAAGGGAATATCCTAGCCATTGCGTTTAGAAATTAGATCATTCATGCCATCTTCAGAGGATATCATTGCTCCTTTTCTCGGAATTAGATTGTTCATACCATCTTTGGAGGATATCATTGCTCCTTTTCTCAGTTATATCATAGTTCGGGACTATAATTTTCTTTGATGAAATCCAATGACTACCCCAAACAAAATGACAAAAGTACAAAACACTACGAATTTATAGATGAATAGTTCACTATTGAAAATATAATAGAACTAAAAATGAAAAATCTAAATTTATATATAGGAAAGAAACAAAGAAGATATATGTTATTCAAAGTTTACCTGATACTAGTCTGGCCACCTGCAAGGACATAAAGAATCATACAGTTAGAATGTGCTGAATAAAACTAAACATCATAAAATACTACAAAAGATTATGCAAAATATTATATCTCCTTAATTACTTGAACTCTCTTCCATATTGCACTGACAAGTGACAACTGATGAGTAAGATAGAAGTGTCAATTCAATTTAACACAATTCAGCTTTAGCCCCCGGTAAAAACGGTTCGAGTCAAATAACTGTTTTCTACTTTTTCAATCCAGAAGATGATGTCCACATTTTGGTGAACCCCACCCATTTTCTCACAGGATAAACTTGCTGTCAATCACTTTGTGCAACAAAATTACCACTCTTAACAAGTTACCAACAAACGACCCAACTTTAGACTTAGTCTTGCAAACACCTTAAGATGAACAAATAAATAAATAAATATCATTAGAAGGAAAGTAAGGCGGATGAAGCATCCTTATTCAATGCCATTAAGAAAATTAACAGATTGCCAATCTCTTTGGAACTTGGTCATTGAAAAACTCTTAAGGCACTTAAAGTAACTTGCAACTAACACTTGAAGCATCTTGGAACTAACTAGATGGTGTTCTTTATCTGAGCCAACTCGTTAAAAATTATTATTTCTCATCTCTCTAAATCTAATTTGCCAATTATTTTGTTTCACAGACCAAAACTATCACCAAAAGTCCTGAGAGAGATGCATATATAAAGTAATGAAATTTTATGATCAATCACTCGAATGACTAGCTTTCTCCAACAACTTAAACCCACCACTTGAAAGCCCCTTAGGAGGAATGAGACTTGCTTGATGAGGGCCTACCATAGTGCTTCCGTTCCACCTCCTAACCAAATGGACTCATGGATGCTGTCGTTATTATTAAAGGATATTAAATGATCTCTTTTCAAGTCTGAAATTTTCCTCATTCTCCCTATGATTGTTTTCCCCATTCATCTACACATGGTTGTTTAGACGGTTAAAAAGTTCACTTGCATTGCAACTCAACTAAACCTTAAGTCCCAAACAGGTTTACGAATTTGCTATTTCCATTATGTATTCTTATATTCATCCTCATAATTTGCATGGAAATGGCCTCTTTGCAAAAAAATACAAGGGGAAGGTTGCATACATATACGTCCACCCTCCCCCTACCCCCGCGTTAAGCCTACCCCCGCGTTAAGCCGGGGAGCACTTTGTACACTGGGTGAGTCCTTTTTTTAATTTGCGTGGCCTAGATTTTGCACTTGCTACCTACCCAATGGCAAAGCCAGGAGTCCCTCCCACTCCCCCCCCCCACCAGCGGGAATTTTTGGAAAAAATAACATGTATACTTTTAGCAGCATTTCAGTAAAAGCTACTAAAGGATCAGAGATGTCATTAAAGGCATAAAAATACTGCTAAAATCTTTTAAAATGTTCTTTGTTCCTTACAATCTATAACCCCTCCCTCCTCCACCCCCTTGCCCCCAGCATCTTGTACTCCTTCTAGCTTTACCCCTGTACCTACTTAATGCGATGCTCCTCTATATTGAGCTTGGGTCTAATTGTGGATCAGAAGTTCAATAGAATCAAAAGACCACTTCTCAACACTAATTAAAATCACTAATGACATCTGTTAATTTAAATACAAATTTCCACAAAGGATTATCATAGCATAACAAGCCATCGCCTTCTATTAAATCAAGTAAACAAGCCATTCAGAGATTGAACTCTTTTTGGAACATGAAAGGGAAAAAACCATCTTATGGTGCAATGAGGTTCTCGGATAGACTAAGATCAACTATAATAAAGCAACTAAAAGACCTATGATCACTTTCCAGCAAAGCATGACAAGTTCATTGGAATCTTATCCCTTTTTCACCATGATTGGCACGATAAGGCTGCTGCTTTTGCTAAACCACATATTGTTTTGATATAAAAACACCTGGTTTTCATTCTGCAACTCTAATTGATACACCAATAATGTATCAACTGGCAAAGCATGGTAGCTATGGTATATTAGACATAAGCATAAAGAACCATCCATGTGCGAAAAGCCTCACAACTCAAGTGCCAATATGCAATCATGAATGCAGTTAAGTTAATAGCCTACCCCACGTTGATCCACCCCCACCCCCATGAGCGTGCGTGCCCCCGAGAAAGAGAAGAAAAAAGGGAATGGAGAAAATGACAGAAAAAGTAACAATATAGTCTTCTTGTCAACTCTAGAAAAAACAACACTTGTGAAACTAAGACAATAACATTACGAACTTGTATGCAACAATACCAAATGAACTCACAATTCAACTGCACCTTTAGGAACATGTACTCAGCAAGCCAACAAGCATAGTATAGTAACATCTTTGAAGCTTAATAATCCTAAATAGAAAACTCGTATCCTGGGGAGGAAGGAAACTATAGTGGGTTAGCACCACATATTGCAGTTTGTTCATCTATATCCTTGTAAATCCTCTATGATGATTTCTACCTCATACCAGAAGAGATTATTCAAGACAAATATGTTGATTCTTTAACACAACCAACATAGGAGTTCTAAGCAATTTGGCAAATCTTTGGTTTGTAGGCTATGAAGCAAGACAACAAACTCAATATCCCCCCCCCCAAGAAAAGAAATCAAAAATCTACAGTAGCACATGGCTTCTATACAGCATTGAAATCATACACCTAATACTCACACTGAATTGACATAGCTTGAAAATTTTTTTACAACAAAAGAAGTATTATAAGAGACAGAAAATATAAAAAGTAGGGGATAAATTATACTCAAAGATACCAATATATATATATTTCTAATCTTTAATGTTATCTCCTATTTCCCATCCCCATCATCTACAAACCATAAGAAATTATAAGAGGCAATCATGTCCCACAAAAGAGGGGTGGAAAAGAACTGGCTCTCTAAAATTATCATACTTCTTCCATCAACACGAAGATATTGTTGGCAGACTTCACACACTCCTCAGCAATTTAAATCATGGTCATAGTTGCCATTCGTAAATGCCATTACAGGACTCCTCATCATTAACACCAAGATGCCCACACTAGTGGCAAACATTGGGGTGGTAATCAGAAAAGTAAAGCCCATCATCTGGATTTCCATTTGTCATCATGGTCATGGTCGAGGATTCGAAGATAATAATATTGGCACAACAGGTGTAATGTAATGAAAATTGTTCATCATGGATTCATAGATTTTCATGAGTTTATGGAGGTGTTGCAGTAATCTTACATTGACGTACTGACTGTGTCATTAAGCCCTATTATAGCCTATCATAATCTGTAACTGGGACATAACAGCCATCTCTCAGCCATCAGGGCACTAAGGCCATTATGCCCCCTGTAACAAGTCATAATGATCATGACAGTGACTGATTATAATCAGGTCATGGCAGATACAGCCGATTCTTTTAGTTCCATGACAACAATGTAGAAAACTTATCCATAACACATTGGTTCTACAATTCTAAAACGGTACCATCATTCCAACACTATTAGAATATGTTTGGAATCAAACAATTTCCACAATTTGTGGAATTCAATTCTAAATCCAATTTTTTTTATTTGGAACAAATAAAAAAGTGTGGGATTCAATTAGAACTCCACAAAAAATATGAACTCGTAAATCCTTAAAAACAGTGATATGTAAATGAACTTACACATAATTACTTAATTAATATAAGATAAAAATCTAGAATTTAAGTCCAAGATTATTTTGCTTGTTTCAAGAAATATAATTCAATTGAATTTCATATTTTACACTTCTCCTCTGACCCAAAAAAAAAAAAACATTTGGAGATGAAGTAAATTAAAAAAAAAAATCAACTAAAATATTTTTTATTTGGCTCCAAGAAATATCTTAATTGTAATTATTTAGCATATGCCTTAAGTACTACTTAGGTGTTGGGTAAATGCCCAAGAAGTACTATAAAGAAAGGCACACTGCATGTGTTAATAATCAGGAAAGAATGATATTCCCCCATTTTGAACGTCCATGCTCAGAGACTCTTGGGTATTCTTATCTGAATACCACAAAGGTGCACGTGAAAGTTGCCTCTGACTCTCAGGGAGTTAAAACTCTGATTTTTTTCTCAAGGTAAGCTCATCCTTTCTAGATCATGGCATCATCTTACTAGGACCACTTTTTAGTAAAACAATTGAGACCCAAGGCAAAAATGAATACTTACACGGTCCCATCCATCTCTGATCTAACTTCACCAAATTAGGTTCATTATGATTACTAAAAGGGGGGGATAAGAAGTCATGATGGGCACACAAAACTTAAGAAGCAAGACAACTTCCTAAGAGAAAAGTTGGATTCCAGCATGCCAAATATAATAGACATATCCAACGGTCAACTCCAAGAAAGAAAAGGGACATACATACCCAGATCCCATACTTGAAACTTGATATTGTTATACTGCACGGTTTCCACATTAAACCCAATTGCTGCATCAAAATCAAATCCACATTTATCAACCATAAATGAAACTATCGCACAAATAATAATAATAACAATAATAGAGAAAGAATACCTACTTGGAATTGTGGAGACAACTTCTCCCATTTGAAGTCGATCTGAAGCAAAACAGTATCACAAACAGTTAATTGCAGAAAAAAAGAATAAGAAAAACCCACAACTAAAAATACCAAAATTGAAAATGGTATCCACCAAAACTTGAAAAATCATACAGAGAATTGTGGTTTTGCCAGCATTGTCGAGGCCAAGAACTAGGATCCGAGCCTCTTGGTTGCCAAATAGCGAAGAGAACATTCGACTAAATAACAGACCCATATTGTTGAAATTTCTATGGAGAGTCAGAACAGATCAGGTGAGTATCATTGAATCTTGGATACAACTCTGACCAGATCTGCAAGGCAGAACCCTGTTCCTTCCCTGTTAAAGAAACATCAAATTCAGTTTTAGGAGAGAGGAGGGGAGAGAAAGAGAGAGAGAGAGAGAGAGAGAGAGAGAGAGAGAGAGAGGAGATGCCTGAGTACAAAGGAGAGGGTCTGCTTGCTAGCTGTGTTAATACTTTTGGTGTTGAATTACAAAATTTAGAAAATCATCGGGGGTTAAGAAGCGGACTCTCGTTCTCTCTTTCTGAATGAAGAAGGGAAGAACAAGAACCGAGACGCAACCCGAATAAACCCAAAACAGCGTGTAAGTCAAGAAATGGTTTCTCTGATAAGGTTAAGACAAATTTTATAATGCCCTCTGTATCCCCGTCGTTCTCTCTCTCTCTCTCTCTCTCTCTCTCTTTCTTGAGACGAAATTTTTGTCCAAGACGCTTGGCTTAGATAATTATAAAAGAGACCTACCCCACAGATTAACTTGTTTAACTCAATATTGGTTCAAACAGAATATACATAAATGAATTATATTTGTAATTTTTGGTTATTTATATTATTGCATGGAATTAAAACACCCCACCTTTTAACCCCTTTTTTGGCACCATCTTTTGGTATGCCGTACCTTATTTCAAAGTTGTGCTCATGTCATGCCACGGGTAGGGCTCCAAACAATTAGGTCTACTGACCAAATTTATTTATGTATTTGATAAATGAGTTAGAAACTGTATTCATATTTAACTCGCCCCACAACAAATCAAGGAAAACTTAGAAAAGAGACCAAAATAAGAATACATTTTCTTTTTGGAAGTGTACAATTTGGCTCCTGCACATATATCATTTTTGGAATTGCATTTCTATCATTCAACATGTAGAGTGATATCCACTGGTGGTGGTAATGTGGCATTCAATAGTTGCATTTAGCTGCAAACCTTTTTATCATTTTTCAAATAAATCCTAAACACAAAGCTTATTTATTGAATTCTAAATGTTCGGTATCCATTACAATATTACTCATATGACCCACTATTTCATGTGTCATTAATACAGTAAAACATAGAATTCGAAGTTTCCAAGCAAGTAAACATGGCATTCTTCATTCTGCATCTGATTCGTGTTGGGTGAAACAATATGCAGGTGCTTGGGTAAGTGAATCATGTAGAACTGCCCCAACTTCAAATGTCATCACGTGTGTAGAAATTCCTACAATTTACATACAAAACCCGTCGGAGACATGAGCTACAAATTTTATCACATTTAACACAAAAATCAGGAATGTACAGATGCATAATTTTTCTAATTATCATTTGGGATTTTCCGTTTATGCAACAAAAACACCCCATGATCCATCCTACTGTTGGTCATGGAACTCTTTGTCTATATTGAGCGAGCACAGAGCTAAAATTGCAAGAGATCAATTTCCTTACAGTGCTCCTACAAGTATATCCTTTTGGGGGAAAAACCCAGATTTTTTGTTTTCTTATCTATTTTGACATCAACGAAAACCACAAAAAATTGGATGAAAATGAAACATCTTCCTTAAAACTATTTTTGTTTGGGTGGGACGATAATGTTTTTCTGTGAACATGGTACACACAGGGTTAACCCCCCCCCCCCCCCCCATTACTCATTTGTCTCTTTATGCATTATTGGCATCGATGAAATGGCCACCAGATTATTTCTCCTGCGGTGCCAATAGTATATTCTCCTATTAAATAGACCTTTTTTGGCTCTGCTCCAGCCTCCACTAGAATAGACTTTACCAATTTTGTCTTTCGCCTTTTTCATGTCCTTAATTAACCTATACTACAAATTTCTCATAATAAAGGATGATTTTCCTAAAGTTTGTTTACCAATTCACAGTGATTGTGATCAAATTCAAAAGTGCATGGAACAAGATTTATGGAAAGTGAACGGCTGAGAGATTGACTCACCATCATAGAAATCCCAACGAACGGGCCTTTTGGTCATGACATCCTCGTAGTACCAGATAAAATCCACCTTCTCCCAAACATTACACAAGAACCCATCGGTCACCACCATGCCGAGGTAATTCGACCCGTCAAGGAAATCTGGTCGGGGAATGCCCACCTCGAATTCCATAATCTCGCAGTGCCCATCCCTGGTGAAGTAGAAGGAAGTGCCGTTGTTCCACTCCACGTCGTATAAAACCTCGCCGAGTTGCCTTTGGAATATATTGACGTTTCTACCCCCGGGCCAGTCGTACCAGAGGTCGCTGAGCTGCAGCTTGGTTGAGCTGAGGTTCATGTAGAGGAGTGCATGGAACTGTTGTGGCCATGGCTGTGGAGTTGGGGTTGACCTGGTTGCGTGGGGGATGTAAGTCAAGAGTTGGAGGATGAGTGTGGTGAAATAGACATGGTTTTTGAGCAACTTCATCTCTCTCTCTCTCACAACAGAAGTATGCTTGGTTAGAAGCATCCTACCCCTGACATACATGACTAAACATCACATTATTACTTCTTTGTGAATGGCCCACATTATTCTGCCATTTTGCTAACGTGTAGGTGTAGAAAAAGGTGAAGAGGGACCAAACATAACTCGGAGATTGTATACAATCCTCGTGGATGAGATACCACCTCCCAGGTTATGATAACAATTGGCTCAATTCGATAATTGCTCATTATTTTATTGTCTTTTATATAGAGAAATAATATCATTATGAAATAATAATTAAATAATCACAAATTCATAAATATCAATAAAAATAAAAATTTTAAAATTTTCTATTATTTGATTCTCATTATAATAATTTTGTAATAATATTAACTATTTATTATTAATTATAAAATATAATTTTCAAATCTAAATACATCACAATTGATATTAATTGGATTATAAGTCATTGGAATCACTGCTTTACTATAGAAGTAAGTTAGTTTGCTTATAAATTTGTCATGTATATCTAAAAGGTTCCATTAATGCTTAATACACTACAAAAGCAACAGTAATTCAATCCTTGGCTTTTGGGGATAAATCTTGTGTTTATATCTGTTTGTCTAAGCAAGAATATTATTGTATATAAATATTTATTAAATTTATAAGTTTTTAAAAATTATTTTTGCATGGAACTACTATAATATTTTTTGAACGGTACAAAAGTTGCTGGTAGTTTTGTATTTTGTATCGGTTTTCGTTAGTTTAAATCTTTAAATATAATGACGAAAAAAGTTAAGACAGATAAAATTGGGAATAAATAAATTTTTTAATACAAAAAAATTATGGATATAACTATATTTTTAGAATTTTCACCAAAAATTTAATTTGTATTTATAAAATCTTATATTTCTTACAAAAACATTTATGCTTTGGTTAAAAAGTAATATCAATAGAAAAGGTGAAAAGAAAGACAAGAGGATGAGATACAAATGGAGACCAAAATGTTTTCTAGGAAAAGATGTTCATAACAATTTTAGGAGTAATCTCGGAGCACAAAGAATAAAAGATTTGAGATGGGTTCTCTTCGAAACGGTTGTGCAGATGATTATCAATTTCTAAAACAATTTTAATCCAATCCAATCCAATAAACATAGGCTGATCTTTTACCTAATGACTTTGGCCAACTATAGATTTACTGCAAAAGATATAAATCAATGCAATTGTAAAGATCCTACTAGTATATAATCACTTCATTTGTTCATTTCATGAATCGCACGCTGTTGTCTCATGAGTCCCAACGCTTGAAGAACTTTTAGACAAAAGAAATGGCTGAAAATTTAGAAATTGCTCAAAGATGCACACAAGAGTGAGAGAACCTGAAAGACTCAACAAAGAGCACTAATGAACACCATATCAACTAACACCTACCCTCTTCACTTGTAAAAGATTTCAAGTTCTGAGTCTCCAATATTCCAAAAAAACAAAAGATTCAACAAAGGATCTCTTTGTAATGATGAGGTCAACTTTCATTATAAACACGGATATAACTAATTACCTTGGAACAAAGCATTCGGCAGAAAATAAAGGGGAAAAAATGGACACCCAAACCCCCCCCCCCCAAAAAAAAAATTTCCATTTGGTTCTCCACAAAATTGGAGTCAAACCTGCTTCATAATAATAAAAATAACTGTCTACCATATTATTCTCGAGGCCCACTGTACTTCCATCTAGGAGACTCGTGGTAAATGCATGCTGCATGTCGACCTTTTACAGTGCAGATTGGAAAATCATCTCCGCAAGCTCCTGCAATTGCACAAAAATTTTTCATGATGATTTCACACTCAAAACCACAAGATGGAAAGCATGACAATCTTTAAGAAAAAAATTAAATGAGGATAAACAGAGGAACAAGGCAGTCATATGTACACTGCAACCAACATTGCGAAGTTCTTACCAAAAAAGGTATTGAAATAACAGATATAAGAATTTTCATTCTGTTGTTACTAACAAAAATGATTTATCATGCACTTGAGTCAGCAGGGTACTTCGTAATCCACATGAGTTCAACTATAATCACAAAAATCATCAGGGAATTATGCAGTTTGAATTACCTGCTTAGCAGAAGGAACCTTTGGTTCTCCCCACTCCTTAGCCTTCTTGTCAAGCAAATCAAAATCAGCCTTGCCAGCCTATCAGAAGAACACGCCCATTTATTTACCCCAAAAGAGGAGTGGGGAAGAAAAAAGAAAAGAAAAGAAAAGAAAAGACAAGGCAATGAAAAGATAGAGAAATAACAAATAGGCATTTCAACCTTGCCATGGTAAATTACCTCAATCAAAGCTCCAATTTCTGTGTCAAAGCTCTCAAATCGCTTGCGGATTAGCTCATTCAGTGATCCATCCTTTTATCAAATTATATGAGTCAGCTCATTCAGGAAGAAACCTAAAAAGAAAGAAAGAAAAGAAAAGAAAAAAAAAAAAGAAAAGGATGGGGAGATGGGGAGATGGGGAAAGATAAAATTGAGAGAAAAATTGAAGTACCTCAATCAGCTTTGCAGCATTTCGCAATCCACGTGCTAAGGTATCCATTCCAGTAATGTGAGCTATGAACAAGTCCTCTACATCTGTGCTTTCTCTTCGTCTAAATTTTTGTAGCAACACAAAATAATAATAATAATAATAACAAGAAGCCAAATATTGATAAAAGAAAAGATGGGGAAAAGAATCCAGATTGTGATAGAATTAAAAAAAAAAAAAAATAGCATCCCAAAAAAATTAACAAGAAGCCAAATATCGATAAAAGAAAAAACGGGGAGAAGAATCCAGTTGTGATAGAATTTTTTTTTTTTTTTTTAAAGGATAAAAGTGGCGAAGTACAGGCACCAAACACTTATCTGACCACAAATTCAAATGTAAGGATTGAGAAAATGAGGGCTCAAATACTTGCACATGGGCATAAAATCATATTCATATATCAAGACCATTAAATTTAATAGAAAAGGCTAGAAAGCTTACAGTTTGGCATCGAAGTTGAATCCTCCAGGTGCTAAACCTCCCTGTAAGTATAAGGAAAATCAGAACACATTCACAAAATTCCATCAGGAATAACAGAGTTCTTGGTACAAATTTTGAGTAAATAACATGTTTAACATACATTTCTGATAACGCTGATCATGACATTAGTGGCCTCTGCAATATCTGTAAGGAACTGATCTGTATCCCAACCTGAAGCAGTTGGAGAATTCTTTGTTATAAAGCATATTATTGATAACAATCAAGTTCGAGAGAAGAACAATTGTGGGGGTCAAATGTTTTGTAAAGTTCCAATACCAATCTGAGGATCTCCAGTATTAGCATCAATGTTCCCTAGCAAACCATTGAGCCTCGCAGTCTCAAGCTCATGATGACAGCTGCACGTGATGAGTTACATGAATTAGCAAATCGTTTTGTGTATTTCTTGGACCTTAAACTGAATTAGGATCACAAAAAAATGTATGACGTACCTGTGACCAGATAGTGTGGCATGATTGCATTCAATATTCAACTTGAATTCTCCTACAAAAAGGAGTGGAAGGACAAAATTATGACAGAAGACCTGACATTAGGAGTCAAAAACTTAATTGCGATTGGCATTTTCATTTCCTGCCAAACTTAAAAGTCACCTAGATAACATTATGCAAGACCCAAACATGGGGAAACCATCATAAGTAAGACAACATTGGTTCCTATTTCATAACAAGTCAGAAGCAAAATTATTCCTTACATGGAAAAATTTTAAATTGCAGATGCATCAGTTATGAAAAAAGGTTGCCACTCACAACATAAGCAGCCCCTCACATCAAATAACCAGAACAATATAATTGACCGATGGTTTCATAATTTACCTTTTCTTTTTAAAAATCTTCAGCAGGTCAGTGGGGGGAAAAAGGAAGAAGAAAAACTTGAAACTCACTCGTTTTTAATAAGTGATTTTTCACAGGCTTGAAACAGAGAGAGAGAGAGAGTAATATCAGTATTTGCACACATCAGAGGCAGCACATCCCAACAGACAAACTCAGTTCGCAACAAAGGTAGCAACCTACTTTTCTAAAATGTTTCAGTCATCATTCAATCTATCTGCTACTATGAATAACAAGGTATTCATAAAAGATTACTAAAGGACTCATGGACGTCAAACAAACAAGAAAACAAACAAAAAGGATCTCAATTCAAATGCATTATGAAAAGTCAATTAAATACTATTTAAAGATTGGCCGTAAGTATAATGATACACCAGAATAACCAAAAATGATGTACTGGAAAAAATAAAATAATGAGAATTACCTATTAGGCCATATTTTCTGAGGAAATTAGCTGTTGTTGCTGCATCCCAGTCATACCTGACAAATCGTTTCAGGTGTGAGCACCAAAGAAATTGCAACTGAGCAATAAGTTCAAAAAATTAACTAAGAAACATACTGGTGTTTTGTGGGCTCCTGAGGCTTGGGTTCAATCAGGAGTGTCCCTGTATGATTTCCCAGAAAATGTTACAAGCCGCACAGAAGTATCATAGAAACACAAACAAAGTAAACAAAAACTAGAGAGAAACACAATCTTCTTATTAGTCATCTAAAACACACAAGAATCCACACTTGCAGAAATTACGGTAAAACCTCCAAGTACAGCATAATCCCCCCTCCCACATAAAAAATATATATATATTTACAGGAAATAGAGGAACCAGCCAATAAAACTTTTATTCAGATCCCATCTGCATTATGTGATGGTTTGTAGCTAAATATATAAAATACTTCAAGTCCCCCCTTTTGTATTAACTCCGGGCATCAAGTTCTAGGCCCTTCAAATAAGTCTCATGCAACCACTTCAGATTGTAATGTGTTCCCAACATACCATAACTTCAATCATAAGTGGGAAGGTTTTATCAAGAATGGTCTTTAGTTAACCAAATCAAAGAAATTGGCTGGCTTACAAAGTCTACATAGTGCATAGGCATACCATTGAATCCAATCTTCTTCTTGTGTGCAACAGCAGCTTCAAGAAATCTTGCCTGTTTAAATACATTAAACCATTTATACTCATTGAAAATTATAGTGATGATACTCCAGAGATTATTCAGGCGCAACAAAGAAAATACAGGAATCTTTTGTCATACCAAATGATCAAGCTCTCTTCCCATATCAGTGTTCAAGAGTGTTTGATATCCCTCTCGACCACCCCAGAAAACGTAGTTTTCTCCCCCTAAATAATGTGTAACCTGTAGAATGCATGCATTTGTGTGGTCAGGATTCAAGTTACATATATATTTTTTAATCCTAAGAGAATAAAGTAGAATCACAAGAAAAGAGATAGATAACATACTTCCATTGCTTTCTTGACTTGAGCAGCAGCAAATGCATATACACCCACCTCAGAACTGCAAGGTAAATACCAAGATAAGTGGGGTCACTACACGATGTCGCAAGTTCCTCATTCTAGCAGGACAAAAATTACCTGGTTGCAGCACCGTGCATGTACCGAGGGTGCATGAACAACTGAGCTGTACCCCACAAAGGCTTGATTTTGGTTCCCTTCAAAGTGAAATAATGTTGACTATGAGAAACTAAAGACAAAGTGAAAGAGACAAACAGCCATGTGTAAATCCATCAAGAAAAGAGGCAAAAAAAGGGTTGTACTGCTCCTTGCCTGTAATTAGGTAAGAATGCAAAAACTAGAGGAATATATTCTTAGGAGTCAATATTTTGAAAAAAAGAAAAAAATATTATTTCAGAAGACCCTCTGCAGTCTGCACACACAGTATCTACCATTGAAACATCACATCCACCAGATCTATCAAGTTTCAACCAATATCTCCACCATCACCATCATTTTTGAGGCATTGCCCTCTTGAATACCACAAATTCTTCATCTCACAGATATCATAATCCTGACTATTCATAGCCAGAATATTCCTGACAATTCATAGCCACATGATATCCGCACTGCCACTGCATTCCCTTAATCATGACTGAGAAAGTGCCATATCCAACAGATATATTTAGTAGCATGGCCGCTGCCACAGAGATTTACTGCCTTATGATTACCACTTTAGCTATTCCCAAAATTACTAGAAAAATAAAAACATCATTGCATTAACTAACATATGCAGCATCCTAGGAAGGAATTCCCAATAACAGCATGAACCTTTTTTCTCAGCAAGGTGTACAAGAACGTCAACTGGAAGCCTCCAACACAAACAGCTTTAGCATCATGTATCCTGACACATAGCTAAAATGTTCACCTAAGGCCTTCCTATTCGAAGACTCATTACAGGAATCTACCAATTAACCCTATCATGAATTTGCTGATTTTTAACTCAATAAAGTGGCTTGAAAACCTTGTTTTCAACCTCATTTCAAACCCCACTAAAATAAGAATCCAAACATTGGCTCATCTCTACATTACCTGAAGCTCTTTTGCAAGGGCTACCACTTCATCCAAGTTGGCATTGGCTTCCTGGGAAAAAATCACAAACAAGAGAGCCAAGAAGAATCAGTATATAAGCATAAAAATGGCATCATAGATGTACTACTAGTACACTGAAATTGCATAGCCTCAGAGAGTGCTCAAGAACCTCTGTAACCCCCCCCCCCAAAAAAAAGATACAGGCCACACAGCCAAGCTTCCATAGTGACTCATGGTTTCCCACATTTTGAGAACTGATGTAAAAATTAGCATACACATGAATCCCAATCAAGTAAGTCATATGCTCATCCTATCACTTACCTCCAAGGTTTTACCATCAGGGGCTATATCCCTGTCATGGAAGCACCATCTGTCAACTCCAAGCTTTTCTATGAACTCAAAGTTGGCCCTCACTGCATTATACATCAACATACAAAATTGAATTAGAATCTAAGCCCAATATGTCTCCAGTTTAGTATGAACAAACTTAAAGCAAAGAACAGTCAAGTGAGTCATACTTCTTCTCTTGGCCATAGCCAATGAATTGGTACCATCTTCCCATGGCCATCTCTTTGTAGGTGCCCCAAATGGATCACCCCCAGTTCCACGGAATGTATGCCAAAAGGCAACACTGAATCTCATCCAATCCTATACTTAAAGTCATTGAATTAATAACATCATGTTTTCGTGATATTGAAAAGCAAAAGATAAAAAGTCAGACATAAAAACCAACCTTCATCCTCTTCCCAAGGATTTCCTCATTGGCATTGTACCACTTGAATGCAAGAGGGTTCTTGCTGGAAGGGCCCTTCAATAGAACAAGGAAACATTAGTTGCTTTGAAACATTAGGTTCTCTCTCTCTCTTTTTTTTTTTGTGACGAATGAAACATTAGGCTATCTATTGCTAAGCTAAAACATAGGGAGGATGGGGAAAGCAGGACATCCTGGAGAAAAATCTGACACATTAGTAGGACACATAAACCCAAAACTTCCGGCCAATTGTCGACCAGAAACAGAATCTTCTGCACTTGTATGGACTCAGCACTAGGGGTCAGGAGCAAATAGATATGGTTTGACGAAATTCTCACTAAAATGAAGTGTTCAACAACCAAATGATTCTTGTTGTGTTGACAAGGATATGGCTGCCAAAGTGTGGAGACCATGTAACATAGGACTTAACATAGCATCAAACGTTAAAAGAAATAGCATATCAGAAATTGTAAATAGATCTTAATCTCATACCTCATACTTTATTTTGGGAATGCCAGGGAAGAATTCTCCCTCCCATTCACCGGAGTCACTACAATCACCTCCAAGATCGGCAGGGCAAGTTGGAGCATTACCCTGCATGAATTAGAAGCGTAGATATCATTTAAAACACATGTCAAAAAGTGATTATGTATGAGATGGGTTTAGTACCACTGAAGAGGAGACGATATTTAAACAAAGAAGCAGTAAAAGGATAGGCCCAAGCTTCATCTTTTTCATCTCAAGCATTTTTCTTCTGCAAAATACTGCAGCAAACATAGTTAATTAGCATCAGTAACCTATAGCAATTTCAAACAATAAAAGCACACAATTGATAAAGTAACAGGATTCAAGAGGTTTGGAGACAGCATCATAGAAAACATAAACAAAAAAACAAACAAATAAATAATTCTTTTAAGAAAAAACCCTTAAATCCTAAGTTTGAAATTTCAGAGAGAGAAAAAAAATCCCCTAAATTTGCTCTTCAAGTTTTACAGAACAGTAGCGAGAAACAAAGTCAAAAGAATACATAAAGAAATTTTGATGTTCCATAGGTAATTTTGGATTCTGAAAGCAACCCTTCTTATCTTACTAGAACCGCTTCAAATCTCAGAATTATGACCGACATCGAACAAGCGTCAAACACACAGAGTACTGTTTCTTAGTAATAAGAATTTGCTAATGCGACTCCACAAAATTAATCCCAACACAAAATCAATACCAAAAATAAAAAGGATACAAACAATCAAACTGCTATGAAAGCAAACATAGATTTCACAAGTTAAAAAAGCAGTATTAGGTCATCCATAAACAAAATTCAATCAAACCCACAAGTTATTTTCATCCAAATTCAAAACCCCACTGCCAATTTCTCCCAAAAATCTAAATCAGAGAGAGACAGAGAGGGAGACTAACGGATTTTGCGAGTTGAACGAAGTGATCTTAGTGAAGTATGACACAGAGTAGGAATCAACCCAAATTCATCACAGTGTCGATAAGCAGTATTCTCTTTGAGGATATATATATAGAAATACATACATGTATAGGTCAACAAACAATTTTGGTAAAAGTAGGCTACGATTACGTTGTAATTGATATTTGATTCGGATTGAAACCCCATAAATCATGTTATGACGCACAACTGACATTGAATTCCTTACTTTCCAACGTTGCCCTCTCTTCTCTGGAATTTTAACCCTCGATAAAATTTGATTTTCTACTACATCAAAAAGAATTAAATAAATAAAGTTCATTTTTCACCAAAGTTGAATTGGTCGTTTGAGTTGGTTTCAGATATCCATTTTTTTCCTATATTTGTGAAAATTTTAGACATAATATTTTTAATTTATATATAAAAGATAATAAATATACAATAACCTGTAATTTTATAAGTTAAATTTCAAAACTCTTTGAAATAATTATTAAAAACTAATATTTCATTTTCTTCAAAAAAAACTTCAGATATTTTTCTCAATTTATTTTATTATAAGAACTAATCTTTTATATTAATTACAGAATCATCAAAATGTAATTAACCAAAAATACTAATTGATCTTTAAAACTATTTTTAGTTACAATCAAGGCCAAGTGAACCATAAATTTGTATAATTTTTTTTCCCTGTAATCTATTAAATAATAAGAATATTTGAGAGTAGCTTCAGTTAATATTAAATATGACCTCAAAAATTTTACATCATCTCAATCGCTATATAAACCACGCAGGACGTGGGCAATTATGTAATTTCAGTACAGCAAGGACTAAATTCCTAGATAAAACAACTTTTCGATATTCGTGGAGTTATCCATTAGAAGATGATAAAGCCACATGGAGTTGACGCTGCTGGATCAGAAGACCAACAGTGCAAGGCCTGACAAAGCGAAAGTGTGATATTTTTCATTGTCTGTGACTTTTGGTAGGTCTAGAAACGTTGTCACTTCAACAAATCGCAGGAGGTGCGTACAGAGGTACTAGGTTTTAAGGATCGCCTTGGTGAGTCAGCAGTGACACATCGACATATCCGAATTACATGCAATTAAGTACCAGAATGCAAATGCTTTCCTTTTTTAATTTTTACAATTAAATGATTGTTTTTTAATTATAAAATAATCATTTTTTCCTGATTTAAACATTGCCAGTCTTTAGTTGTCTCGAGAAATCTCATTTTGTGAACTTATCTTAGGATTCATTTTAGTATAAAATTATAATAGTGTATAAAGTCTATATAAATAAAGAAATCAAAAATTTTTATTTAAAAACTTAAATGATTTTTATATTTAAAATTTTTATATTGAAACCTCATCTACTCTACTTTTTCAAGCAATATATTTTTTTTTCTTTTTATGTTTTTTTAATGCACTTGCAAATTCTTTGAGAGTTATTTTTTATTTTTAAATGATCAGTTTCACATGAAAATTTATATACTCACAAATAAATTAGAATTATTACTAAAATTTGATAATATTTTTTCCAAAAATATATTCCAATTGTTAAAGTATATTTGTTTTTTTTCTTACCAAACAACTTCAACCTTCTTATTTATTTCCATCGAACTTATAATGAATGACTATATTTTGCAAAATACATAAATGCTTCAGAACTACAAGGTATGTAGAACCATATGAAACTTCTATGCAATTCAAATATAGCAATCTGTAATGTCAATGTGGAGTAAATTGGCTAGTCTTTAATGTGATTTGATTTTAGAAAATTATATTTAAAACAAATTCTTCTAAGGTAAGATTTAATTAATTTTCAATTAAACTAAGTAATATCTTTAACATTAAAAAATATTTATAATAAAAATTATATTTTTGGGAAATTTTAAGTTTTAATGCTAAATTCTTATATTCCAACAATTATATAGAAGTGGGGATTAAACCCTTAATCTTAGGAGTGGCATGCCACTATTTATAATCAATGTCCAGACACATACTAAATTGAAAAAAAAAAAAAAAAAGAAATCTCAAACATAACATACCATTTCTGCTCTTAACCTTAACACGTTAGTATTTAGTTTTTCTTATTTCGAATTAGTATTGTATTGGGCAAGATGTAAATCCGGATAAGGGAAGATGTCTAAATCAAAATAAACCTAAAAGGTTAAACTTTACTGCCTACTCAAAGAATGGAAGTCTTTAGGAAAAAAGACCATCACCCATTTGAGGGGGCCGCCCTTGCATACCATTGCAAGGCCACGGCTTCCGCCTTGGTAACTTTTTCGCTAAAATAAACCATCACATACCTTTTTGGTCGCAGACAATGCCCAATACACTTACATATGGAACCTTCAACCCTTTTGAGGGGGCCATCGAAGTTTAAAATATTTGACTAAGGCCCAATATAATTATTGATTTTTTTTTTTAGTTATAACAAGATTAGAATCCCAAATCACAGGATTGTAAAAGGAAAATGTGACCATTAGACTATCTGCATAGGAACATAATTTAATAATATTTTATTAAGAAACTTATAAATAATTTTTCATGGCCTAAAAATTTTATCATTTATGTTTTTACCTTATTGAAGAAAGTTTTTACTTTGACGCCCACAACCTCAATTGTTTGGGTTTTCCATTGCTGATGAGCTTTAGAATAACAAAATTATTTTTCCATTAACTTGAGCATCGACAAAAAAAAAAATTATAATTTAGTCTCTTCAACAAATCCAAGTATTGACAAATTTAGATAACAAATCTCCAAACCCTAATCTCGGGCCATCTTCGATTTGCCCGAGAGTCATATCAATATGCTTTTTGCTAAGCTAATGGACGGGGTGGGAAAGCATACAATAGGTAAAGGCCGAGGTTGGATAAGAAAAGGAAAAAAATCAAATGAAATGAAGTTAATTTTTGCTTTATGATTTGGGGCTTCGGCCTATGCAGTGATGTTTCTCACTCTTGTGCAGTTCGGCCCAGTCCAAGGCTTACATTTGTCCAACTTCTGAGTACCCCAGTCCTAGAGGCCCAGAGCTAGACCGGAAGGATAGCCGGCCTATAATTTTCTCGGCCATTTTTTTTTTCCTTTTCTTTGCTCTTTTTTCGTGGTTATCTTTTCCAGGGAGCAATGGGTCTTAATACCTTGAAATAACCTACACTTTTTTTTTTTTTCCTTTTTTGGGTTTATGTGCATTTCAAATTGGGAAAGAAAAAAAATTGTGATGGAACCTATTAAGTATGGATTTCCTACTGGATAATAAATTATCCTTTATGAGATAAACTAAAATAATCTATGTAGGAGAGAGAATTTCCCCATCTTGAGGTGGAAGAAGCTCACCTGAGCCCAAATCCGACAGTATTATTGAGAAAAGGATCTAAAATTTTGCAACTTCAATCCGAGTTATCCCAAAAAATTCAGAGATAGATTAAGTTAAAACCCGAAATGATCTGAAATTTCTTTTTTCATTAATCTTTTATTTGGCTTTTATCTTTTACCATTATTACATCTGAAGAAGTGTGATTCGATAACGAGTTGATTTTTTTTTTTTTTTTTTTGGTGGATAGCGAGAAAATAACAAAAACAGGAAAAGGAAACGAGACAGCAGCAGAAAGCACAGCTGGAACACAGGGACAAAAAAAAAAAAAAAAAACCCAAAAAACAGGCAAACAGGTCGACCAACTCAAGGAGTTAGCCTGCTCCTTGTCCTCTCGATACCATCTTTATCTTCACTAAGAAGGTTAAAGATAGACTCCGGCGGGTCCCTCGGCTCCATAACCCTTCCACAAATATGTAATGCTAGGCCCACCCACACTGGGTAAGCTTTCAACCAAACAAACCCCCCCCCCCCCCAAAAAAAAAAGGGAAATAAAAGAAAAATTATAACTTTTTTTGTGGAGGAGTTGTATCCCGGCTTTAACCGAGAAAGAAAAACATCACCTCTTAAACTATCGAGTATTTGAGCCCAAACATAGAATTTGTCTAACTCGTCTGCTTCACATGTATAATTCTGATTAATTTATTGGTGGATACCAAAAAATAGTACTAAGGTTCCTATTGGAATTAAAAAACAGTAAGTCGAAATTCCAATAGTATGCCAACCCCGATGGCTCAGATGCTTCTTAATGTCATTATGGGTAAAATTTGGGTCCAAATTATTTTATAGAAATTGAATAGATTTTACAATTATTATTTGATAAGTGAACATTAAATTAAAATTGAAAATTCTCATTGGGAATTATTTCTCACATTTGATTGAAGAATTTTATTAAAATTCAAAAAATAATAATAAGAACATTTTCTTCCGCTTTTGGAAGGGATAATATTTTGACAAAATAAGAGATATTATTAAAGTAGGAGATCCTGTGTTCGAATGACAGCATAGTCATTTTACTCCATTTAAAAATCAATAGCACGCCCTTCCACTAATTTAACCGCACCAATTTGTGATTCACTTAATTGAGTCTGCCGGGTTCTTTTCTTTGTTTAGTTGAAAATGCATGAGTCTAACATTACATAATAATTGCATTTTCTCATGTACAATTACTAAGTATATACTAAATTCATCGTTAAAATTCAAAATCTTTTTCTTAAGTAAAGTTGCTGAAAATACTAAATGGCGGACTGTTACCGTATTTAATTGAATTTATCATAAAATGGATCTAGAAATTTTATTTTTTAAACTCAAGATCAAAGAATTTGAATCTCTGGAAATTGGAAAATATTTGAATTCTTTTCAAAACTATGAGACACGCGCTAGAGAATTATTATAAGAACCGGTTTTAAAACAATGTTTTCCCTTTGCATATGAAAGGCAAAATTTGAATAGGCATGTCATGGCCAATCCCAGGAGATACAGCAAACATTTTCCAAATTGGTTTTCTCTGACGTTTGAGTAGAACTAGTCAAGTCATATTTGTGAATCTTGATGATATTGGACACGAAGGTTGATAGAAAATTATTGAAAGCCACGCAGTCGGTGTATTAGTGGCGGAAAACAAAGAGAAAACTACAACCTTAAATATTAGTCCAAGAAAATGAAAGTTACGTGTAAAATTTTATGATCAATTCGATCAGATATAGCCTGTCCCATATAAGCCTAGAATTTCATCCGTGATCATATGTTTTATGTCAGCTTGGAATGTCGTTTTACATTGTTAAATGGGTCATTGTTCAATGGTCATGAATTCCACAACCACAATTTGGTTTATTCAACGTAAATTCTTAACATGCAAGGCGTATAATTGTTGGTCTGTCTCTCTCTCACACACAAAATATGGATATGGATGTTGATATGGCATTTATTCACCTCCTTTCCTCTTCCTTTTTATTCTTCCCCGGCAAAAGCCGGGAGGAGGGGGTGATCATCATGTGCTAATTGGTTAGTATGAGACGTATGAGAAGAGTTATCAACATAAGTGCAGGTATATAAATTTAAATATTAATATTTTATTTAAGAATTTAAATTATTAGATATTTTAATTAGCTCTAATATGTAATATATTTTTCTTTTATAACTTTTTTCACGTAAGATTGATAATTCATATATAAACTCTGAAAGCTAAAACTAATTGTGGTATTATTTTTGGGGGGTTGGGGATGAGGGAACAATATGATTTTAAAGGACAAAACTAGAGTAATGTAATTTGTATAATTTATTTATTTATTTATTTATTTTTATTATTATTTGCTATCTCATTAACCATACAGAACCACTAAACAAACCTTATTTTACGAGGAAGAGTTAAAAAAATGTATGAAAGAAGAATTGCGAAAACAATTCAAAGATTTTTTATTTTTTCTAATAAAATTTTTTTTTTTTTAATGGGTTTGAAAATTTGAAGATAACAATATCTCGTTGACATAGAATTAATCAAAATGAAAAAAAATGTTAAAAAAGAACAAATGTTAAACTAACCCGTCTTTTTCTTTATATATATATATATATATATATATATATATATATATATTTTTTTTTTTTTAATTAATCAGTATTCAAAATTATATTCTGATTAATTTGATTCGAAATTATCAGATTCAATTTTGAAAGAATTCTTCCGATATAATTATCTTTTCTATTCCCAAGTTTTAAAATCGAAAGTTGATTAAGATATTTAATATTTTTATCCACTAAATCCAACTATTATTGATCTTTTAGTACTATAATTAAGAAAAAAATTCAAAGTACTTTCATTTTACAATAAGGAAAGTATCCAGGGAATTATTCCAAGTCAGTCGACCATCCCCCATCGCAGCTCCTTTATTAATCTCATGCAATGCACATCCACGGTTTGTGATTGGAAATTTAGTATTTTGTGTGTCTAAATTGGGCAAAGGAAGATCTATAAACAGTTGTCCTTATAGTGGGAAGGTCCAAGACCCTTGAACCTTAGTATTCATAATTAATGGATTCATTACAAATTTTAATAATTGAAATTATCATGGGAAATCATTTTTGTCTCATGAATAAAAGTTACTAAGTTGATGATCCTGACTGATAGGAGAGTCTGTCAGGTAGCATCAGGCACAGGAGGTGAGCCTTGGTAGGACAAAGTCAAAGCACAAGAGCTCCTTCAGAGAAAAAAGGAGACGTGGTTCTCTTATGAAGCAATTTAAGTGGGAGAATTCTTAATTATAGAAGTTCAACAGTTTACTCTCGAATGCTAATATTTGCTCGAAAAATATGAATATGTGGAATAACATTGAAATTCTATTTCAACATGCTCGTATATTCTGATCATATTCATATACCAATTTCAATTCTTTTGGGTCTTAACCCACACACTTAACCTCGCCTTACTGAATTTGATGTATGAGAGCATAGACTATTAATTATGAATAATAATGTATATGAGAAAGAGAGAGAGAGAGAGAGAGAGAGAGTCTAACTTTTATATACATATGATATAACACAAAGTAAAATTATACAAAAGTAATACAATGCCTAACAAACTACTCACTTGACTAACAATGCAAAATTAGAAATGTTATCCTGGGCTTACCCTTAACAGGTTTAATCAGAATAAACGTGTATGCTATTCAAGAAAAAAACAATAGTACTATCAAAATGGTGATTAACGCCCATAGTAGAGAATTTCCTCTGCTTCAAAAAAATAAATAGTGTTCAAAATAAAAAATGGCTAATATACAACTACTTCACATTGTTTATGAAGAAAAAATTATAATTTTTTTTTTAAAAGTTTTAGGTTTTTATATAAAAATTTATTTCTATTGAGAAATTCTATTATAGAATAATACAAAATGTCATGACCCAGAATTACTGCCCATACATTTTTATTGAACTACATCAAAATTACTTATCTCCTCGGATCAATCTAGCTGTCTGTTTTTAAGGAGTAACGAGGGATCCATGGTACCCGCACCACTGTCTGTCTGTGAACCATAAATAATTTTAAAGAATGCAGAATGATTCATACGTGGTATACTTTTATTAAAAGTTTTTACTTATCTTATGGGATCGATCTAGCTCTACTTGAACTACTGTGAACATCGTTAGATAGTCTCTGAAAGAGCCTGAATTTTGATTTTGACATAGGTGAAGTGTGAGAAAAGTCTTGTTTATATGTAGGAAGATGTAATGCGAAAACACAATTTTCCTCTTGAAACAGAATCCAAAAGGAGAAAATAAAATAAAATAATTAGGCATATATGATAATGATATGAAAGTCCTTGATCCCGCAGTGAGAGAAAAACCTTCTAATTCATGTGTTAGAGTGTTGTTCAAAGTTAGAAAGAAAGAAATAAAGAAAAAGAAAAGGTCACAACATGATGCATCTTGCGCGAAGCATAAAACATCCCTCAGAACGATCTCCATTGACCTGATTATGAGTGCAACTTCCCAAAAATATAAGTACATTTTTTTTTTCATTTTTAAATAGGCACTTGTTATTGGCACACCCAACCATGTGGTAGCTACCTTGAATTGAAGTCCCCACAGAGTTGGCAACAAAAAATTTTCAAAATTTTTTTATTAAAAAATAAAAAATTTTTGTGGATATTGAACCCTTCTCCAGATATATAAAAAACCCTAACCTTGATTGCGATGAGATAGATTTTTTTTTATTTTTTTTATTTTTTTTTATTTTTTTCCGTTCATGGAAGACGGAGACCATATCTTCAGGGGGTGTGGTAAAAACCTCAAATTGAATTCATATTTTATTATTTAACCTATTTGCACTTTTATTACTAAATAACTTAGACTTGATTTTTAATTCCCCGCATCTTTTTTTATTTTTTATTTTTTATATGATGCATATAATAATCTCTTAAAGAGGAAAATTAAATGATTTTCCATGAGGCCATAAATGACCGATTGAAATTTTGTTGCCAATTGGCAGGCCACACCTATCTGAATGAAAATTGATACGAAACGATATAATAAAATGATATTTTATAAAAACACATGAAACAGAAACGTCGACAAATATATAAATATAAAAAATATAAAACTTTTATGTAAATATTAATTATTTTATAAAAATATTAGAATAGTTATATTTTATAATAAAAATCTAAAATGATAAAAATTATAAAAATTATAATTAAATGAACAAATAATTTATTAAATATGAAAAATGTATAATTATAAAAAAAATAAAAAATTTTATATAAATATAAATTAATTTAATATATTAAAATATTTTAAAAACATCGAAAAAAAAATTTAAGAAGCTCTCGTGTATCATGGGATCACACTTGCTTTGTTAGAATTAGGGGTGTTAATAACCCCAGATAGTGTCACGAAGGTAGTGTCACGGGTACAGGTCAAAGCTCGAGCCCAGGCTCGGGTAGTTGGGTATCGAGCTCAAACTCGAGCCCAGTTGTGTTGAGCTTGAAATCTCGATTAGGTACCTGAAATATTTTAATTTTTTTAAAAAATAATTTTTATATATAGTTATATATATATATATTTTTAAAAATTATATATAAAATTATATTTTTAGATATATTTTTTAAATATATTACATGTATCACCCAATAATATTACCCAACAACATTATCCGATAACACCCGACGATACTACCCGATAACACCCGACGACACTTCAAACTCAAAAAATACAAACTCGGTTAACTCAAACTCACCTAAAATACATCGAGCTTGAGCGCGGATATTGTGATACCCGAGTTCGCGACCGGGTGTCATAACACCCTAGCTAGAATTGTCAACATTGGGCCGTTCCGTCCTTGAAGCATGAATGGTCTTATCAATCTACTTTGGTGATAAGAAGAAAATCGGGAGAATGAAAACTAATTTTTAACTTTTTTTAATAAGGAATAAAGTATTAATACCGTAATTGTTGTAATTATTACTAATATTGGTCTTGTAATAGTTATTATTTTCTTAATAATAGAGAGAACGATTAAATCTATTTTAAAATAACTTATGTACAAAGTGTTATACAAGAGAGATTTTTTTTTTTTTTTCCTGGAGGTCAAAGTTGAAGACATAATCACTAGGCTTCTTTATTCATCCTATACTTCAAGTTCCCTACATATAAATTATATTATCTTAACTAAAGACCTAAGATTTTGTTTTTGCACGAAGGTTATTTTTATGGTGGTTTATGTAAGAGGTTACTTCTCTCAAAGACATGCATGTTCCACGTTGTGTCACGTCCAGGCAGCTCATGGTGGCGTGCTATAGGAATGAAGTTGCAGATAAAAGTAGCATTTATGGTTGATCAAATTGAAGATGTCTTTCACGTTTGTTGATGAATTAAAAAATTATTCCTCCCAATTAATCTTTTAAATACATCATGCACCTGTTTGAATTTCAGAAAATGACTTAGATGGAATATATTTTTATGAACCAAAATTCTATAGATTTAGTGACAGGTTCTTAAACTTTCTTAACTATATCTTAATTTAAGTTTTGAGAATAAAAAGTAAGTGTCAGGAGAATTCGTTCATAAATTGAATTTCACAATATTTAAATCAAATTAGTCAAGTAATAATCACAAAAAATGATATATTTTCATGTAAATTCCAACCTTAATCCTTTATTTGTTAAAAAATATTATTTTAATCTTTAGGAGCTTTGATTCAAAAAATGTTGATCGGAATTGAATTAGAGCAATGCTCCCTTTATTGATGGTTATTGCATAACAATTGAAAAAGGGGAAAAAAAAAAAAACGAATGATTTCACTTTGTATCGTTGGCAGATTTGAAATCATTTAATGTCCCACAGCGCCCAACTAAAATTATATCATTACTGAAGTTCTATCCCCAACCAAACTTGATTTGATCCGGGCCTCCTTTCTCCCCATAACCCTCCTGACTTGTGGGTGAGATTCAGTTTCAAACCTTTAGTGCCTTTTCCTGAGATCAAACCATTGAATCAGTTGACATTCATCGGTAAATGAACCGGGTCAAGTTGAGTTTGGCTTGGTTCACAATCGCCTAATTCATTTGCAAGGGTTGGCTTAGCTTAGCTTGGGTTCATATTAACTCCGGCCAGCCATATTAGAGATCGAATAATGAGACAAGGCATAAGGTTCAAGTTTGGTTCGACCCGATTTATTTAACATAAAAAATGTCAATTCAAATTTGGCTCGGCTTATCAGGGTTTACAAAATTACATGTTTCATTTGATTTCATTTATGATAATTTTTCATAATATGCATTAAGCACTCAACTCACCATTTATCAAACAATGAGGCAAACTGAAATATAATCGTCAGAGTCACCAAGAAACGGGGGTTGGGTCATGGGTTGGTGGGTGAGAGCACGTGTGGATGCAAAATCACTAGTGTTAAAATTCCTACCAATCCATCTTAATTTTATAACACCCGAAAAATCTTTTCATGACATTTCACGAGCATAAGACGAAGACCTTCTTATCTTCACAGTGAAAAGTAGAGGAGGATATTTTTCGTGCCCCCACCAGTCCCTATTTGATGCTTTAGATTCTTCACGTGGAAGGAATGCCATAAAAGTCTAAATTATAAGTTGTAAAAGACGAATTTGATGGGAGGAGTGGGTGAACATTTCAGTGTGAACTACCACCCGATCATTTTGATCCTAAGGCGAGCAACTTGCGTTGTTGCTCGCAGATGTGGCAGACAAGGTTTCGTAAAGAAAAGGAAGAAAAAAGATTTATCATTCTTTTTGTGAAAAATAATAATAATAAACTGTCATTCTTATTTCCTGGCTTTCATTACTATGAACCGATGACATTACAAGTGCACCTGCTAACCAAATTAATTTTTTTTTTTCTTTTTTTGCTAACATTTGAAGGGCAAACCTTATTGTTTCCTTAGTGTATGTTATATTTAAATTATAATTATTGTTTGCTTTTAGAATGAGATTATTCCTACAACTCCATTAATAATATGATAATTTTAGTCATTTTAGATTTTACAGAAAAATTTATCTTGTACTTGCAAAACTTGATATATTTTAACAAACTTTTTTATTTTCTCTCTCTCTCTCTCTCTCTCTCTCTCTCTCTATAATTTTCTCCCCAAAAATCGGAATCAAGAGGAGCACGTTTTGGCAAAGCAAACTCTGTTCTTGTGTGTTATTTATTGCCTAGATCATTTCATAAAAACGATTAGTCGGAGAGCTCCCATAAATCAAGAGGAGCACGTTTTAATTTTCCTTTTTTTTAATAATACAAGATATAAAAACGACGTTGAGAAAACTCTCTCCCGATTGGAACCCAACAGCAACTCGACCGAAATTAATCGGAATAAAACTCAAAATATTAGAAGGTGGATCAAGTCCAAGGAACTAAAAAAAAAGATCATTTCATATGGAGAGATGCCCATATTGTTATTTATTTATTTATTTTTATATATAAGAGGTGTGAGGCTTTTGTTCAGGGAGAATCTCTTACCATAATTCAATTTACTATCAAATGGAAACAAGACACTCTAAAATAATGGGATGGGAGATTGTGAAAGATTTTAGACTTTGAATTTAATTTAGAATATTTTGGTTATAAAATATTTTAATGCATCAACTTAGACATCTAACTCAATAGAAGAGTTATTCGACGAAAAACCATAAGCAAAACCAAATCAATTGAGAACCATATGATGTCCTCATTTACCCATCTAAACATCGATTCCTTCTTAATTAAGCATCTTTTCTATAAATATTATTTAATTGCATGCATAATGTCATCATCTCATTTCCCTTCTCACTTTGAAATATCTTGATTAAATATATAATGAACGTCATGATCCTGTGCTTCGTAGCTTGTTAGCCTTTTGATTTAGTATGTTAATGCATTATTGTTTTGATGAGGATGATAGATTCTCAAAGGGTTTACATTGGACCCACTTGGATTTTGACACATTCTCTACACACATACACATAAATACCCTGCTGGACCTTTGTCTTTTGGAAGCCATAGAAACTTTCAAATTATCTTCTTTTCTTTCTTTCTTTTTTTTTTTTTCTTTTTTATGTCCTTTTCTTTCGGAAATAAATGAATGAATGAACGAATGAAAATGGTGAGCGGTCAAATCCAAGTACAATATGATTAAAAACATAATGTTTGTATGTCTTGTATCGATCGAGGAGTAGCCAGTAAAAATATATTAAAACAGTCCAAAGCTAATAATTGCACCAGATTTACTGGGCTGTTAGTTTACATAAATGGATGACTTTGAATCCATACAGGCGCAGGATGCTAGGCCATTAAAAACAAATAATAATAATTGAGATTAAACACCATTGATTTGCACAAAAATTTCAAAATAAAAAATTATTGATATAATAATATTTAATTTTATATTTTCCACAAAATTCTATATTTACACTATTTTTCCCTTGCTACCGATGCCCCCGACCTACCGTAATAATTCAGGTTTGATATAAATGTCACACCAACTCAGGTTTGATATAAATGTCACACCAACTCTCAAGAGGACAGACTAATAATCATACTCTCTTTCCCAATTTAAAAATTTCAGATTTAAATATACTTGTCACCAAAAAAGAAAAAAAAGTCGCACCAAATATCAAATTTGAGCACCAAAACATGGAGTGTGACATGTTTGGGCCGGAAACCAATCATCTTGTCCTATCTGGTGAAGGCCAAACTAGGGTGGTCTTAAAAGATTAGATTAGAGGTGGGGTCTCCTAAGAAACAAAATGACCAAGTTCGTCAAAATTGCAAAACATTTTGGTCACCGCTTGGTTTAAAAACTTTTTATCAAGTAATGCAATTTATGGTTCATAAAAAAAGTCTAATAATATTAGAAATTTCTCCTAATAAAATTGGGCATGGTTATTGGCAAAGGCACCCACTTGTTGCCTGCATGTTCCCTAACTTGTCCAACAGATATTAGGCAAACCAAAACCCAACACTTGGGGGTCATGGATTTGGAAACTCAATAATGATAAGACTACCCTAGGCCTAGGACAAACACAAATTGTTTTAAGTCAATGAAGCCAGATTTCCTCTTTCATGTGGTGCCATTTGTCCTCCATTTTAATATTGTACACATTTCTTTAAAAAAGGAGGACCTATATTTTGTTTTCTAAGAAAGAATAGGAATCTTAGTTGGCATAAAATTCTTAACTTGTCGTGCCCTTTCAAGTCATCTCAATTTTTAATCTTAAAAAGAAGAAAAAAAATCAAACACCAGCATTGTTTTACAATGGAATCGACATTTATTCAATTTGAATGATTTTGATGAAAAGTGTAGATTCCTTAAACCAATTAAAATGCAACTCTAATTAAATTTTTTTTTATTATACAATAATTTAAATCTGGAATCATCAAATTAGGGGAGAGAAATTTATACCGCTAAATTATTTTTTTAGAGACATTTAAACTTTTTTTCATAATAATGCAAATCTTCCTATAAGATAATCATCGGACGAATACCAAACAAAAATACTTCTAATTTACGATGTTGGGCGCATTTATAACATAATATCATCCAAAATTTTGCAACATAAATATAAAAAAGAATTTGTATCAAACTTTTGCTAATATTAGACACCATAGTGTTGATACATATGGACATTGAAGGTTTTGGATCAAAGAAAAAGGGGAAATTGAAAATATTTCCTTCCAATAAAAAAATAAAAACAGATTACTTAATTGTGAGTCTAACCCAATATTTTTTCCTCAATGATACCTAAAACAACATAGGCAAGCAAACTACACATGAGAGAGAGAGAGTGTGTGTGTGTGTGTGTGTGTGTGTGTGTGTGTGTGTGTGTGTGTGTGTGTGTGTGTGTGTGTGTGTGTGTGTGTGTGTGTGTGAGAGAGAGAGAGAGAGAGAGAGAGAGAGGGAGAGGGAGAGATTCCCCTTAAATTCGAGGTAATCTTGCCACTTGCAACATACAAAAATTCTTGACAGGCTGGAGGGATCAATATTCATGTTTTTTCCTCAATGATACCTAAAACAACATAGGCAAGCAAACTACACATGAGAGAGAGAGTGTGTGTGTGTGTGTGAGAGAGAGAGAGAGAGAGAGAGAGAGAGAGAGAGAGAGGGAGAGGGAGAGATTCCCCTTAAATTCGAGGTAATCTTGCCACTTGCAACATACAAAAATTCTTGACAGGCTGGAGGGATCAATATTCATGTTTTTTCCTCAATGATACCTAAAACAACATAGGCAAGCAAACTACACATGAGAGAGAGAGTGTGTGTGTGTGTGTGAGAGAGAGAGAGAGAGAGAGAGAGAGAGAGAGAGAGAGAGAGAGGGAGAGGGAGAGATTCCCCTTAAATTCGAGGTAATCTTGCCACTTGCAACATACAAAAATTCTTGACAGGCTAGAGGGATCAATATTCATGAATTTATGGTTAAGGAAAGGATAATAGGAAAACATTGAGAAATGGATTACTTTAGTATTACTTAAATTTGCTGCACTGGACCACTTTTACTCGCGCTCTCTCTCTCTCTCTCTCTCTCTCTCTCTCTCTCTCTCTCTCTCTCTCTCTCTCTCTCTCTCTCTCTCTCTCTCTCTCTCCCTCCCTCCCTCCCTCTCCATTTACTTATCAGCTCTCTCATATAACCTATTGTTACAGCTGTACTTTCTATCCCAAATCACACGGATCATGAGTCTAGAGCTGAACCGTGTGGTGGGGTGGCGTAAATATGAATTCCCCTCCAAAAGAACTTCTTTTTCTTGTTTCCACATTATATGAATGAATTAAATTCCAACTTGTAGTATTGTTATGCTGATTTTGGCGGCCTAATCCCGCAATGATCGCTGTGGAATTAATCAACCCATCAAAAGGGACCCATTAAGTCAATAATGAAATAAAATTTCAATTTTGGCCTACAATCATGCAGAAACCCCCAAAAATCATAGCCAATACTGCCACAAATGATTATTTGATCAAGCTGTTGACTCTTCCCAATATACGATATTTTCTACTCATTTATTGAGAATGACCAAATCTAAACCACCCATCTACCCACTTCCCAACCTTCATCCTAGTTTCCATCCTTATATTAAAAATAATAAATAAAAAATAAAACTATGGTTTTTGCTATTATTTTCCTTCTTTTTTCTTTTTGGAGCAAAAGGACATGAATTTACGTTACCTAAAAACGCCCATAAACTAAGGCGAAATAGGACAATTGCACGCGACAAAGCTCAAAATATATGGTTATACTTTACCAAGCATTCGCTTGTTATATTGGGTCATGCTTGTGCATTTCAACCCACTGGTTATTGAAAAGTTTAGTAATAGAAATGATCTCCATAAAAAAAAAAAGGACTTGAAATTGAAATGGTCTCTCACGTGAGAAAATATTAACAACTTTGAACCATTTTTGCACAACATTGTCCTGATCGAAAAACATAAACCTCAACTTTACTTCTTTCATATAATATTTTTTTTTTTACTAAAATAAAGCTTATTTCCATAAGAAATCTAAAATTTATAAGCATAATTCAATTTTTTTAATAAAATATCATATTATCTTTATATTTGATACTTTTTGTACGAAAAAATGTATTTGATCCCAACTAAGCCTATCATCAATTTTTTCAAGCAATCCCCTGACCCAAATTTGAACTTATCCAATATGGGTGCATCGTCATGTGCGTATTTTGCCGTACAATGTGTTGTTAAAATCTAGTTTGGCATGTGATTATTCTTACGGGTCAAAAAAAAAAGAAAAAAGAAGAAGAAGAAGGAGAAGAAGGAGACTTTCGTGTCAAAATTTTAAATCAAATCCTTTGCCTCCCAATACCGACCTCATTGGAAATTAATTTTATCCCCAATCATTTAGGAATACGTGGCACATTATTGGTATTTTTAAGAAATTTCAGATATCCAAAAAGTTGAAATATCCACTTGGCATACTATGGTGGGTGTAGAAGCCTTTCGGGGTGGGAAAATATAAGTATATGCATATATTAACCTATATAAGATATTTGAATAGAATTTCTAGAAACTTAAGTGATAAGAAAGAAAAGCTAACAAACTTGAACACCATCCATTCAAAGGGGGAGGAGAGCATGATGTACCACCCCCTCTCACCAACCAGCCAGCAAGTCAAGACTTCTTCCCTTCCACTTACATGCACAACGCACAACTCAGACTTCCAAACCTCACAGGTCTCTTAAAGAAAAAGGAAGAGAATTTCAATTTTTTAGAAGTTGGGATGGTGAATCGCATGGTGCCTTTTTTCCTCTTTCCTTTTAAGATATAGAGTCATAAGGATGGCTGTTCAAAAGAAGAAGCTGAACACGGGAGCTTACACCAAGTATCCGATATCTCCTTCTACCTTTGAAACCAGTTTCAGCAGAAGAGGATATAAAAAGCATTTGCAAGGAGAGTAGACACAAAACTAGAAGATCGAGGACCTAGAACGAGGACCGGATAACAAGAAGAGGTCAGAAAGACAACCTTGAAGAAGGGAGGATTGAATTGTAGTCGGAGGGAAATGGGTTTTGCAGGCAACATAGGGAAGTACCAATTGAGTCGAACAATTGGGGAAGGTTCTTTTGCCAAGGTAAAATTGGCCATTAATGGTGATAATGGCCAATATGTGGCAATCAAGATCATCGATAAACATATGATTATGGAGAATAATCTCAAGTATCAGGCGAATATCCAAATCCCTTTTGATTCTTTCCTGATATTCTTTTTTTCGAGTTAGATCAGTTCATTGTTTTGATTTGATTACGGGATTTTCTAATACAGAATATTGTGATTCAGGTGCAGAGAGAGATTAGAACAATGAAGCTTTTGCATCATCCCAACATTGTTCGCATATACGAGGTATGTTTGGGTGCCAGATTTGGTACATGAATTTTATTTCCAGTTTCTTTGATCTCAGAAATTAATAATTTTGACTTACTATGTTAAATTCTGATCAAAGGTAATTGGCTCAAAGACAAAGGTTTACATTGTCATGGAGTATCTATCAGGAGGACAACTCTCAGACAAGCTTGTAAGATTCCTAAGCTGCGTTCTGGATCCAAAGATGATGCTAGCACAACTGAATAGTCTTAACTCAGCTACTGCTTGAATTTCTGTTTCTAGGCATATGTCAAGAGATTGGAGGAGTGGGAGGCAAGAAAAATTTTCCAACAGTTGATTGATGCCGTGGATTATTGCCATAGCAGAGGAGTTTATCACAGAGATCTCAAGGTCAGAATAAAATAAATATTTTTCCTCCAGTTTGTTGATACCCCACTTGCAAACCTGGAATTGCTGCCTAGAACTGGAGTTGTATTGGAAATGAAATCTGGATACATATGATTAGCAGATTCAATTCCTCATTTCAACTCCATTTGTGGCTCCCAATTCCAGGCTGCCAAATACGGGGCAAGCTAACTCAAGAACCTAAAAATTGAGTTCTCTGATGAAACAGCCAGAAAACTTGCTTTTGGATGGGAAAGGGAATATAAAAGTTTCAGACTTCGGACTCAGTGCATTACGAAAGGTACATGTGACAAGCATCACAAAACTCTTGTGCAAATTTGAGATAACCACTTCTTGTATAAAATAACTAAGTGATTCTGACAAGCTTCACAAAACTCTTCTTTTGCAAGTTTAATATAACCACTTGTTGAATAAAATGGCTGCGGAAGTGATTCTAGACTCACAAAGCATTTGTTGGATTGTAACAGCCAGGAGATTTACTGTCTACAGCATGTGGCTCCCCAAGCTATGTAGCACCCGAGGTAACAACCAATTTTCACCTTAAAAAGCATTTGCAGAATTTTACAAATACTGAAAGCAAAGTTATAACAGAAACAAACATGAATTTCTTTGGTTCACAGCTGCTTGTAAATAGGAGCTATGAGGGAGCAGCAGCAGATGTTTGGTCCTGTGGAGTAATCCTATTTGAATTACTTGCTGGTTTTTTGCCCTTTGATGACCGCAATCTTATGAGTTTGTACAGAAAGGTAGGCAATTACCCATATAATAGTATGCTCTGCTTCCTAATGCAGATTAATGGTGCATCTGATGATTGTTTCCGGTAATAGATATCTAGGGCAGAGTATTCATGTCCAGAGTGGTTCACAGAAAACCAAAAGAAGCTACTAGAGAGAATACTGGAGTCAAATCCAAGAAAGGTAGAGCTCTCAACATCTTATGTTAAAAACTTATGCCATGAGAATGAACATTACCTAAGATTACTTCTATGCTGCTACAGAGAATAACAATACAGGAGCTCATTGAAACAGACTGGTTTCAAAAGGATTATGAACCTACTTGCGGTTATGAATTGGATGAATCAGTCAATTTGGATGATGTTCATGCTGCTTTTGATGCAGTTGAGGTAATTATCAAGTGCTATGGTAAGTGGAAATAAAGTCCAACAGTCATCTAAAATTTAAAGCATGACACAGGAAAATGCCATGGAGGCAAAGATGCCCAAGTCAGCAACCTTCATCAATGCTTTCCAACTCATAGCAATGTCACATGACCTTGATTTATCAGGCCTCTTCCAAGAACAGGCAAGTTGATAAATCAGAAACTGGATTTTTTTTCTCTCATAAAATTCTCAAAAGTCTTGGTGATGGTCATTTCACTTCTTTCTCCCTTTCTTCCTCCAGGATGACGACAAGCAGAAAACTACACTTGGATCACAACATACAATCAACGAGACTATTAAGAAAATTGAGGCAGCAGCAAATGATGTCAGTCTCTCGGTAGAACGGATGAATAACTCAAAGGTACAAACTCCTAAGATCCTTCCTTCTTCACAATGATGAGTTGTTTTTTCTCTTCCTACAATGCTAATGATACCGCTCTTAATCGTGTCAGGTAAAAATGATTCCAAAACAGAAAATGACTAGATGCGCAAGATCATATTTTGACCTATCAGCAGAGGTAACTAACTGTCAATATCTAGTCTGGTGCAGTAAGAAAAAATATTATCTCATGAAAAATACGAAAAACAGGTCATTGAGGTGGCACCTGCTCATTGTGTGGTGGAAATATCAAAATCTGCTGGGGAGCTCAGTGTGTATAAAGAAGTAAGACTTTAATTTCTCTAAGCTGATAAATATTACAAATGCATGGTTACTCACTGCGCAACTACTACCATGACCAGTTCTGCAAAAGCTTGTCAAGCCTGCTGACAGTATCATCAGATGCTTTATCAGATACACAAGAAGAAAACCAAGCAACCCAAAATAGCCAACATATCCAAGGACCTGAACGGTAATATGACTAAAACCTACTAAGAAGTTAAGAAATCCTAGACTGTTTTGACAGGTTTTGAACTTTTCTGCTCTATGCAGTTCCGAAGAGAATGCTGATAAGGATAATACCAACCAGCGAGGCTATTCTTCCTCATGATGATTGTCATGTGCTTCTCCATGTTGTCGGGTTCAAGGAGGTCCTTGAAGAACCCTGTAAAGTGTACCATAAAGAAACACATACTTGTGAATGTGTGCCTAGATGGGGCAGAAGGAAAATATCGGAGGGGAATATTAGAAAGTTGTGTGTCACCTGTCAAAGATGGGCAAGGGTAAAACTTTTGACTCATCATGCTTGTGTAATGTTTATAATATGGTCTGTGCAATCCAATTTTCAAGTTTGCACAATAGAGGTCCATAAGTTTCATTATAATTCTATTGAATGATAAATGACAAGAGAGGAAATTTTTTTTACACCACAATTAAGCTTTGTGCGGTGTCTCATGTCTTTCTCTTTTACCCCTCTTCTTTTATCAACTAATGCAGTCCCAGAGTGGTCAGAACTGGTGACTTGAACTCTGTTCCATGGTAGTAGCTTCCAAAGGAAGAACTTATGATGGTCTAATAGTCACTGAAAAGCTCCCACAGCCCTTTCCTTAGATGTTTAATGAGATCAGAATTAAGTGGGTGGGTCATAAATAACTACTAATGTTTGTTAAATGTACCCCCTACAGTGAGCATTGAGCGGGTGAGTCATAAATGTTCTCAAGGCTCTGACTTTTTTGGAATTTCTAGCTATGAAAAGCAGCTCAAAAAAATGATCCTCACGTGTGTAAAGACTTGCTATCTTATTGTTTTGATGACAAGATCTAATTAAGTCTCAGCGCCTTCAGGACTCGGTTCTCTGATGAGTACGGGCATGATTTTGGATTGGGGAAAAAAATGAAGAGAGAGAGAGAGAGAGAGAGAGCGGCAAATTTCAATGGATCGCTGGTCATGTTTTTCCTCTTTAAGTCTTTCACTTTTGTAATCTTATGCACTAATTCACCTGATTTGCATGCTTTAATCATCAATAGCATATGACTTATAGCAGACCCATAACAGACAAACCCTTATTTACATGATTAATATTCGAAACTATTGTCTGATACCAATAGACGAAACTATACCGATAGTATACATTTGAGGAATACCCAAAATACAGCCAATTTAAAAACTCATTCAGCGTAATTAAGATGGCCATAAAACAACAATCTTGTCTCAAAGGAAAGACCAAAATAGTAAAGAGTGAAAATGTTTTGATCAAATATGAGAAGAAAACTTCCTATTTATGCTTTTGGTTGGAAGCATTACTGCAATTATGAGTGAACTCCTGAAAGAGATGAACGTATGCTGCAGCCAGAATATGAAAGAGCTGGTCTTTGTTAACAACTTCTTAGATAAACCCAGATCCAATATATTGGTACAGAAATCTCGTCGTAAATGTCTTTCATGTTATTTTCCACTGATGAGCACATTTGCCTCCAGATATGAGTACATAATTGTGGTGCCAGAGTGCAATGCCATCATGAGGAAATTGAACAAGTCATATGCTCCACAACATATCACAGGGTGACCCCTGTAGTTTATTATGGCAATTTTTCATAACATAAATATCATGGACAAGCCTTCACCCCAGGTAAAGTTGTTTGCGTCTTCACCCACATGTTTATTGGAATGCTTTAAACACAACATAAGCTTTCACTTCATAAAGTAAATAACTCGAGCACATGTTTTCAATATGGAGACAGCAAATGCCTTCAGTAGAGTAATCTTCTCATGCTTCTTGCAGATGAATTTGCCCAAGGAAATATTAATCTATTGCCAATACCGTCTGTGTTATAGAGCACTACTATTTTCTAAATTAGTTGATTTTGCATTGTACAACCATGAAAATAACCACATTAAAACACAAGCCTAATGATCAAATTTCTGACCAAGAAAGATAAGTAAAATAATGCCAAATTCCTTTCATCATCATCAACCACTATTGATAATATAATGCTCATTTCAGCTAAAAATTATATATCCACAGTTTTATGACAAAGAAAAAATAACATAAAAATGTGAAAAAGGCAAGCCTATTGATACAAAGGTTGAACAAACTAGGCACCACAAAACAAAAACTACCATGCGGACTCTTTAAATGTACACTGATACAAAAGGGAAATGAGTAATCTAACCAATCACCCGATCACCAAATTTGTTGATGTTATAGAAGGAAATTATCAATCATATGGAAAACCACATCAGCACCATCAGAGTTCAACCAATAGGTCTTCACCTGGACACACAGAGAATAACATATCAATAGAAGACCATAAAATGTGTGGAAGAGAACATGAGGCATTGCCAGAAACATCTTCAGAGTTATGGAGTAAGCACAAGTAGCCTGCTACAATCAACATGATGATCAACTAAAGAATACATTTATGTTCTTGCCGACAAAAAATAACAAACGAATGAATAGATGACGACAATTTCAAATATGAATTACACATATCACCTGAAATCTCCTTTAGTACATTTCATAAGCAGATTTCTAAGAGAAACAACGTACCTAAAGGGACAAAGCCAGACTAGGGTAAATACTTGAAATACAACAAGAACAAACCGAGCCTTATTCCCAACATTTGGGGTCGGGCATTTGAGAGACAAATTTATATAAGATAGAAAAAAGAGAAAAACAAGAATAAAATATATATATATAAAAAAATAAAAGGAAAAAAAATAAAGAAAAAAAAATAAGAGAAAAATAAAATAAAAATAAATAAAAGTTAATAGATAAATATCATAAGTATATTGATTTAATTTGTGCGGAGTCTATTACGTCATCTATTCTTATCTAAAACCATTTCCTCTTCTAAACCCTTAACTTCCATGTCTTTACGGATAACTTGCATCCAAGTTTTCAATGGTCTACTTCTACGTCTTACTAGATCTCCTATAATTAAATTCTCTGTTCTCCTAACTGGTGCATCTTTAGGTCTTCTTTGCACATGCCCGAACCACCTCAAGCGACATTCTCGCATCTTATCCACAGTTAAACTAGCTCCCAACTTGTTACGAATCTCTTCATTCCTAATTTTATCTTTTCTAGTTTTTCCACACATCCACCGAAACATTCTCATTTTTGCTACAACCATCTTTTGTTCGTATTGTTGTTTAACAGCCCAACACTCAGTACCATACAATAGTGTAGGTCTAACCGTGGTTCTATAGAACTTTCCCTTTAGGTGTAATGGCATTGTCCGATCACAAAGAATTCCGGATGCCTTTCTCCATTTCATCAAACCTGATTGAATCCTATGGTTTACATCTCCATTTATATTGCCATCATTTTGAATAATAGAGCCTAAATATCTAAATCGATCATTTTTGGGAACATCTTGCCCATCTAATCTAATCGTTTCTTTATCATTCCTATAATTATCGCTAAACCTATATCTCATATATTCACTTTTCGATCTACTCAATCTAAACCCTCGAAATTCTAGTGTGGGTCTCCATAATTCTAGTTTAGCACTAACACTCTTTCTAATTTTATCAACTAGCACTATATCATCTGCAAAAAGCATACACCATAGTATTTTATCTTGGATATTTTTTGTAATTTCGTCTATCACTATTGCAAAAAGGAAGGAACTTAATGCCGAACCTTGATGGAGTCCAATGTTAATAGGAAAACTATCGCTCAAACCCCCGCAAGTTCTAACGCGGTTGTAGCTCCCTCAAACATATCTTTAATGAGATTAATGTATCTCAAAGATACCCCTATTTTTATCAACGCCCACCACAATAATTCTCTAGGAACCCTATCATATTCTTTTTCTAAATTAATGAATATCATGTGTAGGTCTCTCTTTTGTGCTCTATATGTCTCCATCAAATGTCTTAACAAGTGGATTGCTTCCGTGGTAGATCTTTCTGGCATAAATTCAAATTGATTTTGAGATACAGTTATCTCCAATCTCAATCTATACTCTATTACTCTCTCCCATAACTTCATGGTATGACTCATAAGTTTAATTCCTCTATAGTTGGAGTAATCCTGCATGTCTCCTTTATTCTTATATAGCGGTACAATTATACTCTTTCTCCATATTTGGGGCATTCTCTTAGTTTGTCAAATTTTATTAAAAATATCCGTTAACACTTTTATACCAAATTCTCCCAAACATTTCCATACTTTATAGGAATGTCATCTGGTCCTACGGCTTTATGAATTTTCATCATCTTTAGAGCCTCTTTCACTTCATGAGAACGAATTTTACGTTTAAAATCTCTATTAATTTCGTCTACAGGTATCTCAATATTTCCTATATCTGTTGAACTCTTAACATTAAAAAGAGTATCAAAATAATCACTCCAGCGTTTCCTTATATCCTCATCCTTTACAAATATACTATTAGTTTCACTCTTAATACATCTAACACCATTTAGATATTTACCCTTTCTTTTCCTTAACTTAGCAATTCTGTAGATCTCTCTCTCTCCTTCTTTAGTCTCCAATCTCTTGTATAATTCATTATACACCTTGCTCTTTGACTCATGGATAATCTTTTTCACATCTTTTTTTACATTTTTGTATTTGTCATATACATCGTTACTACTATTGCCTTTAAGATGCCTATAATACTCTCGTTTTGTACAGATAGCCGTTTGAATTTTTTCGTTCCACCACCATAATTTTTTGCCTATTGGGGCCTGACCCTTAGATACACCAAGAATCTCCTTACCAACACTCATAATGTTAGTCGATATCTCTTTCCACATTGTGTCCGAATCATTATTAGTAGACCAATTTGTCATTTGAAGTAATTTATCTCTAAAAGCCGTTAAAATTAAATGTAGTACACAACATCAAATGTAGTACACAACACCATTGAAATTAATACATAGAAAGGTAAGAGTAAATATTTTGGCTATTGTATTCTTAAAGTTGGGATCACCGACCAACAAGTTACGCATTATATACGATGAGAAAGCTTTGGCTGGTTATTCTCAATGAAGTATTGACACAAGAACAACCGCAACACTATAAAGTTAAGAATGATAAGACATGATATGGCATGGACACAAGTCAAAGAATTACTTAAATCCAAAAAAAAAAAGATGATGTTATGTGAATAAAGGAAATATCAACAATCCATCAAAAAATAAAAAAATAAATAATACACAAGATATTACAGGTATTTAACTTGGCTTAACTTTCAGAAACTTGAGTTATACTTTCATTTTTCACACAAAATAGTTTTATTATGAGTTTTATACTAGGACGCACCAATACAAGAGGAAGTTGTATCCATATCGGACATGGTACATGTGGTTGTCCAATACTACATTAGCTTTTTTTCTTTTTTCTTTTTTTTTTTTTTTTTTTTTTTAAATTTAGGTCACTTCTCAGATACTTTACATAAATTTTTCCATGACAATTAGATTCACATAGATAGTGTAATAATACCAATATAATATGCTAATTGGGAATAAAATACATGAAGTTAGAGTTGTAACACTTACATTTCATATCTCAACTATATTCACTTCAAGATATTCAAAGTACTAAATTGCAAAAACAGATTCATTCATGCAAAATTGTATGCAAACTCTATCACACACTGGTTTTTTAAATTTATCGATTCACCGTACCATATATTGTTGGATATGATACTCATCTTAACCATATCTGTGCTTCCTATGTTTTTGAAATAGTCTAAAAGGTTTCATTAGTTTCCTCTATTGTATTTTACAATATTATTTTCACAATTCATGAGTTATTGTGTCCATTAAGGGGTCTTCATACATTAGAAAAGTGTCCCACAACCGTCTTGGTCAAAACGAAAAATTGAAAATTGTGAACAGGCTAACCCAAAGAAGTGAAAGGGATAACTCCCATTTAGAAAAGCAAGTGCAATGTAGGTGATTTAACGCATGCAACTTATTGTAATAAGCTAAAATTGCATGAAGATGTTTCCTTTATCTGGTTCTCAGTAGTTGTGATATGGTATTATGCGTCAAATGCCCCGACAAATACTAAATCAAATAGTTGTTATATGAAGTGCAATAAAATCAAAGGGCAGCTTAGATTGGGACCAAAGTATCACGAGATGTAAAACAACAAAGGGCTGTACTGATAGTATAGGTTGAAAATCCCATCTCAATCTCAGGTATTTGGGACTAGGTGCAAATCCAAAAATTTTTGACGGTCAATATTGAAGTATACAGAAAATACAAAAACAATAGTTTTAGAAAATTTGTCACGTCACTTTGTCCAGGTCATGTTGGACAATAGTAATACTCGTATCTGTATTTGTGCTTCTGAGTTGGGAGCATTTATAAGCTGAAATGAGGTGCCGGCTAAGAGTCTAGACATGGAAAGGTCGTTGGGAAAGGTAGAACTAATGAAGCTGTAGATGTGAAGTAAACAGGAGGGGGGTAACAAGTTGATTACACATCATGAAAAGACTTATGACTAAGTAAGCTGGGACTTCATTTTATATGATTTGGAGACTATGGGTTTGAAGCAAAATGGAGAGGATGGAAGTGCATCTCCACCTCATTATTCAAGGTTATGATAAGGGTACTTTCATCCATACAAGTACCTCAGACAAAGGGGCTTAATATCCTTTTTGAGTTTGGATATAAAAGTGCCAAACAAGAGGATTTCTAAAGCTATAACAGGTTGGGTTAATGTTTTAAAAGTGGACGATAGAGAAGGGGAGGCTTTGGGGTCACTCCTCTGTTGTTCATTCATGAAACAATCGTTCTCTGTGGTGCTTTATCGAAGTGTATACTCTTCCTCAAAAGTATTCTCCTTTGTTTTTTGAAGCAATCTCAGGCCAAAGGAGAAGCGCCCATGAAATGTATTCACAGGAGGAATGCCAATTGTGGATCTCAAGCTAGTATTTTGCAGGGCGTGAAATGGGAAACCTTCCATTTACTTATTTAGTTATGACTCTGGATGCTAAGCGCAAAGACAATAACAACCAGGATAAATCGATAAAAAGGATGGAGAAGAAGCTGAGCAGGCATAAGATGGGTTGCTTTTCTAGGGAGGACAGGCAGCTTAATTCCATTAAGAGCTTCATGTCAAGTCTTTCGTCTTATTTTATGTCTTTCAATAGTGAAGAAACTTTAGAATATTCAAAGATAATTCTTGAAGGGTTTTCCGGTGCAAGATCAGTACAAGTTCAGTCTAGTGGCTTGGAAGGAATGAAGAAACCAGCTACTCTTTGTAATTTGGTGTTAAGATCCCTAATAGAGTTTTATTGAGCTTTATACATTAACTGGTTATCGAGGTTCATGGGAGAGAGGCAGATGTAAAGAGATGTCATAGTTAATCTAAGGGTGTCTTAAAGGCCCTTCAGGGGTACCAGTTTGGAAGGAGAAAAAAAGAGGGCCGAAGAGGTCTACCAAGGAAGTTTCATCAAGAGTGACCGAGGAATGGTGCTAGAATCCTTTCCAGAGGGTAATGCACAAAGGTACCATTCCCCTTTCCAGGAACTCTTCCCAGTTCTAATCTCTTCTCTATTCTGTTTGACTTCACCTGGAACAAGGAAGCCTTGATTAGCTTTATGGTGTGTTTCATGGGGTTCTATGCATGGATTTTGTTTTCCATGGCAATTGCAAGATTTCTATAAATACTACCGATTGGAAGTGTTGAATTCACAATAATGAGCATGATGAGCCCATATGAAAGGGGATCAAAGAGGGCGTCTTTGAAGTTGAGTTCTACAAGAAGATTCATGGACAGGATAGTGCATCGAGGAAAGCCCCTCTTCACTGAAAGGCATGTAAGGCCTTGATTTATTAATACCAAAGAGAAGTATGGGTTTGCCTACAGCAAAGAGGAACCTTATTTGAATCCCTTTAGATCATTTCTGGATTCTACAGAGCGGAGACAAACTTTAAGGGTGTTGTGAAATCCCTCTCTTTTGTTATAGTTATTTTGCTGAAAACCCACATTTATGGTTTTGTCTCATGTCTTTTGTTACAGAGGAAATGATGCCTTTGTGAATTCCCTTTTGTCTACAAGAGGTTGTTTTGGATGCAAATCATTGGTGCCATTCTCAGTAATATATATGTTCTCTTATCTATTAAAAATGGAACAAATCCCACTCATTAATGCCATCCCAAATGGCCATACTGTTATTCACTCAAAATGTGCCAAACCAATCAATCATAAGCTTGGATATCCAGGAGAGAAGATAAAATTGCAAACTGAAGATAGAGAAAGAAGAATTATCCCATTGAAGCACCAAAAATGAAAAATCGAAGTGGCAGGTAATGCCTAGCTAAGAACTTACCAGAATCGTGTTATGTGCAATATAACGTTGGCTACTTTTATGAAAGCTGACATCCACACGGTCCCACGGTACCTGATTAAGGCCTCTTATCATCTCCTCTGCAGAAAAGAAAAGCATAACACTTCAAGGACCTAAAAGATAATAGTGCAATATCAAGCCTATCAAAATTTTTTCAGACACTATGATATACAAAAAAGCATGAGGAAGAGCACAAAATTAGATGGAAAAATTCAGCACTGACAAAAATGGAATTTAGTGTCTGTACAATACTGAATCTCTCAACACTAGTATTTCCACAATTTTTCCTTTTTAAATAATAGTCAAAAGAAAGAAAAAAGAAGAAATAACACTGAAGTCAGCCTAAGCACAAAGCTAAAATATGTATGACAAAAAGTTTAGATGATCAATAAAAACTGCAACATCAACAAAATTGAAAGCATCCAAAACCTCAGAGACCAACCCAGAAGTTTAAAATACAAGGTCTCCTCCTTCCATCACCATTATCCTATTCCTTTCCCTCCAAACCAACAAAAGATAGGGAAATACTTAAAAGCAAAGATACATGAGTTTCTTTCTTCCTCTCTCAGACCATTCCAAGCCTAAAGACCATCATCCTTCAGACATGCTAAACCCCTAGATAATTAAATTTGAAAGAGATAAAAATCCAGTCCTTATCCTTCTAGGCTGTGAACATCAAAAGAAATGTCTGGCTGACACTGCACCTTCTCCTTTAAAGATTACATCTATCACCAAAACACTTAACAAATTGTCAACAAAAAAAAAAAAGGCAAAGTTGGCTTTTGAGGGAGCCCAACCTTCCAGATTGATGACAGCACTCTTATCCTCTACTTTCAGAAAATGCAAAAGCAAGATTTTGTATCAAAAGAACCCGACATGGATGCTTTCCTACGTATAGAATCATTCATGCACACATATCTCCATCCTGAAAGTAAATTGAACAAATTTTGGAACGATTTTGGTTTATTGTCCTAGAAATTTTTGCCCCAAAAAAGCATCCATTTCCAAGAAATATCACATCATGAAAAGGAGGACAAACTCATTAGAGTCAACCTTTCCCAAACTAGAAAAAATGAGATGGTGACACTGTCTTGGAGGGTGATCCAGTTTCAACTATAATTGTCCAACAACAAGGAAGTTCTATTCTTAGTAATCAAGAAATCACAACTCTCCCTGTCCACATTGGCTACCAATCAACTTCTAGGTTCCTACTGCATAAGGCCCTCCTAGCAAAGGAGGTCAAACTTGATTGTTTCCTCATTGAACTGCATCTACAACATCCTTCCCAAAATATAATCAAAGAGAATGGTTTGATTAAATTTTCCTTTTCCTATAAGAAAAAAGATAAATAATTACAGCAGATGGTTTCTATCCAATAATTTACTCCACCCCTTCTCTGCTTTTCATTCAAATACTTGTAGAACTCAAAAATTGGCCCCCTAAAAAAATCCATCCATCTTCTTTGAGAAACCTAATCATCCACCACTACTACTAATAAGACTAGCCAGCTCATACATTTTACCTGCCACATGAACTTTTTATTGATGTCTGCCTATGTCAGACATAAAGCATAAATAGACTGCCTTCTCCACCATGGTACTAACAACGGAAATCATTTTCGTAGGCATGTACCCAAACTCAAACAAATCAATTTTGGTTTATACCTAGAATATTAACAACCAAGTATCTATGACTCTGCTAAAACTAACAATTTTATATAATAGTGAACACATATAAACTTGAACTCCTCAAAATCAATTGTAAACCAATATGGCCTACGTGGCAATTATGTTATATCACCTGGAAACTAATAAATTTAACAATTCATTTAAGAAAACCCATTGTCAAACACCCCTGGGAAAAAAAAAATAAAGGTAAAGTAAAAGAACCAAAGACAAAAAGAAGTTGCATAACCAAATAATTCAATTTTTTGTTAATAAGGGGAAAAAAAATCATTACGGGGAAAGAATGTTCAAAATATACAAGAGATGATGAGGCATACTCAAGAAAAGTGAAACAAAATAGAGTCCCACCAAGTCAAGAGAGCTTGCCGACCTATTAACATCTAGAAAAGGAAAAACTCTAAACGCTCCTCCAGCTAAGTCCTAATAGATGCTAGAAAAACAATCTTATCCCAAAGAAGATTGATGGAAAGTATTGATCGTTCAAAATCCTTGCACTCCTCTCCAACCAAATGAACTATAGAGTCAACATGATAGCAAATTCTAAGCAACTTTCCACTGTTACAAGCCATAGCTACAAAGCCACCTTGGTCTCTATGGTAATTGAGAATGGACTAGGCATACAAATCCCACCACCAAGAAATGCCGATAAAGGTCATTTCCCCATTTTGAGAGTACATGACAGAAATTCCAGAAGACAAAACCTTATTTGGCCTCCATGCCTGCAGCAAATCACCGGTGTTGATATTATTAAACACAACAGCCCAAACAAAGGCTTCTAATTTTAAGGGAAACCTTGATTCTCAAGATCGAATTTGATGGATGAGAGGACAGGTCATTGGAAAAATCCTGAATAGGATAGGTTAAAAAAAGAATTACAAGAGCATTCTCTAGAATAACAAGGACTTGAAATCTTTCTATCATAATTGTTAACAAAAAGGTAAGCTCGAGGTGTCTCTCTCATAAATCAAATTATGAAGAAAATGAAATTCCAAGAGAATTAACCATCTTTGTAAGAAGTGACCTCTGAAACATCTGCATTATAAATGAGATTACAGATATGAAAGTGTTGCCAATCAAAATATCTTCTCAAAGACAACTTCAAGAGTCGTTTCCAATTTATAGGATTGAAATGCAAGTATTTCTAATGTTTGACGAATTTTAATGGGCTCATTTGAGACCCAAATTTAGAATCCTACTTATTCTGATGAAGGACATGCTTACAGCTGAACACTCAATACCACAAAGTATTCAGTTTTTAGGATAATCTTAAAAGACACTTTCCCATCCAGGTGATGCTTTTAAGCAACAGATTCCCAAGACCTCCTCCTCAGTCTTGACTTACAAACCACTTTCCAGCTAAGAAGCTTGACCCTTCTTCCTCTCACCTACACTAGACATTGAGAAATCTCTTACAGTCTCTTGACATTAGCAACTCTAATAGGTGTTTTAGAAGGGTAAGTTAATACAAGGAAATATGGGGCATCACAAACCTGAACAAGAGTGACACCCCACAGACTAGAAAGAGCTCCAAATTACTTTAAGACCTTGGATACCACTAGGTCCTCAAAAGTTAAGAATTTATGGTTATTCTTTAAAGGCACACCATATAAAAGCACACGCACTGATATTACACCACCCTCAACCCCACAGCCACCGGCCTTACTGAAGAAAGAAGTATTAAAATCCACTTCCTTAACCCTTCTCACCATGTCTTCTCTCCATGGCTACTTTATTTCTTAACTAGGATCTCCTCAAAATTATTCCTCAAAAATGCTCCTATACAAATATCCTCTCAAGCCAGATCATGATCTCTATCTTTTCTATCAAGTTCATCAGTCACTCCTAAAATCTCTTTCTTTCTGTTTTAAATGTCCCATACACATCTAGGGAGGAAAAAAAACCCAGAAAAACAAAAACAAAAAAAAAACTAAAACTAAAAAAAACCAAAAAATCCAACAAAAAAAAAAAAAAAACCGAAAAACCAAAAAAACAAAAAACAAAAAGCTAGACACCATTATTCCACTTCTTCAATTGAACCTTTAATGCCTTGAATCTCCCGATAAAGTTAAAGCCTCCCGACCATCATTGGGGAAATTCTCTTAAACCTAGTCTAGCAAATCCTTAGAGCATTAGTGTGCTACATGTCTTCAAATCTAAAAGGTCTACGAACCCATTTGAACTGATTGGACTCTTAAGAGGATGGCAAATAGTAACAAAAAAGTCCCGGAAAAACCTTAGCTACAATTAGGTAATACATTCAGAAAGGGAATCTATCAAACAGAGAGGCTGCAGAACTACCTCCAATATAGATCATGTGGAAAGGAAGAATATCACAAAGACCACAACCCCTGCAAACTTGCCAAACCCTCTCTTGGTGATTCTAATCCTTAGCCCACCCTTTCTCTACCAAACAATGAATAACATCTATTTGACCACCCCGAAAACCCTTTGTGTGCAAAAACCATAAATCCAAAAGAGTTCCTCTGCAATAAGGAAGCAAGATTTATGGGTAATATGACCATGGGAAAAGTGGATCATCATTTCCTATGAGTCTTGAGGCTATCTATTATTGTGCAACATCTAGTATTCCAAATAACAAGTAATCCCCAACAGAACCAACAAAGGTAAAAGTTCCTCAATTCCTGAATAGTGGAAGCCATGTGCTAAAAACCAAACTAACATCAAAGACCTCTACCTTTGTTTCCTCAAGAAAGCCAATATCATGGGACACTATATAGAGCGATGATACAACATGTACACACACACACGGGGACACCAAACACCAGGAGCTGAAATGAACATGTTGATGCGCAAACAATAAAAGTTCTACACCGTTAAGTTACAAAAATGTTGTATCGTATCACATCCAAGAGCATCCGAACAGACAGAACAATCCACACAGCGTAGAGATGATCATTTCTAGATTTTAGAAGCATCAGCACAATATAGATTTAAGTCTCCCTAACCAGCCAACAACAAAGACAACCAACCAGATCTCTCACATTCCAACTCAAGATCTTCATGATAATAATTAAAACTCTCTCCTATTCCTTTCATTATTCCCCATCCAATTTATTCAAATTATCTTCATCTTCGCCTTGGTCTAGTAGTTACAAAATTCTAGATGAACACCAAGCCTGCTCAGAAGATGTTTAACTACCAGGCTACCTCTCATCCTCTAGCGCCATTTGTCCTTTCAAAAAGTTCTTATAGGATTACTTGGCTACTAAGTTGGCAAATAATTCATGCATTCTACTAAGTGCCTTTTATAGAGTTTTACTGCTTTCATGAACCAATCTTAATTTACCTAATAGCCTCAAAAAGCAGCCAAGCCAACTTAGGAGTTCCAGCTCCCTCAAAACCATAAAGCATTGGCATAAACACAAGACATGCCACAAAACAAACACCAAAGACATGGAAAAGTGAATTATAGTAATAGCATATATTTGAAAATGCAGAGTTATAAGAATATGAAGTACAAACTCTAGTACCAAAAAAAAATAATAAATATTATATTACATACATTTTAACTTGATCTTGTTTCTGGAAACCATACTTATGCCTTCATTTTACACACATAATAGCATTATTTTGTGTTTTACATTACCCTGTATCAAATTCCTTAGTTTCTAATTCCTTGATTATGAATTATGAAATACATCAAATGATCTTTAAGTCTTTAAGCGTCCTAAAGTGTCAAAAAGCATCTATTTAAAAATGATGCCTTAAAAGTGGACAGGACTCAAAATTTCCATGTCTGAAAAAGTGTTTGACACAGACAGGGCAAATTTCCATGTCTGAAAAAGTATGACACAGACCGGGAACCACTTTAGAAGTGTCAATGCAGATCACCTTAGCACAACATTCAAACTTCATTTGTATTGTCCATCTAAAGAAGGTTCAATGTGAACTAAGGGGATAAAATAACATTTCCAACTCTAGATGGAGAAGCTTGACAAACCTTCCATGTCAACTTTTTCATCTTCAACAAAGGAAGAGAATTCCTTGTGCTTGTCTCCAGTTTGTACATGCTCAACATACACAATGTGTGGGTAGTGTTCATCCTTTGCCAGAAGATTGGACTACAGAAAGAACAAAGATATAATGAGCAGGATTATCAACAGATATAGAATTTAACAGCCATTTTAACACATTCATACTTATTGAATGTGAAAATAAACCAACCTTTGGAAGTTCTTTTTGACGCCTGATTGATGATGTTCTCCATCCAACCACATCTAATTAGTGATGTAAAGGTAAGAAAATAATTATGTTGCTGCCAAACAAATCATTGACTTGGGATAAAAATTAAGTGGCCAAAAGTTAACTAAGGATACGATCAGAATTCGCATTTGCATATGCAACACGCCGCTTGAAGGAGCCTAAAGCTGATCTACACAAGTCAGAAATGATAACATTAGAAGGAAAGGAAAAATTAACAACAAAAAAGATGTTGTAATGGTAATCCTTGGGTCAATAATAGAAAAAGATTAGTTATAATACTAACATGAATTTTAGATCATCGGAATCTTTAACCATTTGAAGGAGAAGAGGAGGTCTTCCATCATCATTGTCAGTAAGGAAGAGATGCTTCCCGGACCTCCCAACGATCCAGTGTGCTGTCTGGGGAGCTTTTCTCTCCAAAAATGGAAGACCACAGAGGAATGGAAGCTACAGAAGAGGATAGAGAATATGACATACAAAAGTTGGTTAGCAGTTCCATATTAATAATTACATTAGCATCAACATGAACATGGGAAAAAGTATGGCATAATTGCTCTTTGCAACAATTGCCAAAGAGAAAAATTAGATAGCAGAAAAATGTTTTCTATAGCCAATTCCTGTGATGGAAGAAACCCCTTTGCTGAGGCTACAGTATAGCTTCAATAGCTCTATCAAGCATCAGATTTTCCTGGCCAGAAATGCCAAGTAATTTGTGAAAGGAGGTAATCTTGATTTACAGCATCGTTTAAAATAAACCTAAATAAATTTAGGATTGATGCTACTCAAGAGAAAAGGCTGTCTAAAATTACCATCATCATAATACGGTGACAAACAAAGGAACAAAAAATGGTCAGTTTGTCATGCAACAAAAGCATGTTAAGTCTACCTGTCTATGTCCTCTAGAACCAAGATGAGGCGTAGCAAAGGTTATGAAGTTCATGGGTTCCAATCCCGCAATTCTAGCTTCAGATTGTTGCTCAAGGTGACGTTTATTTGAAATTTCTTCATCAGGTCGTTTCCCAGTAAGATTGGATGGTTCAAGTTTTGGAGAAGGTTTGTAAAGCCTCCCTACAGCATACCTTGCAACTAGGCCACCTAATGAGTGAGCCACAAAGGAGATCTTATGGACCTCGGGCCTCCGTCTCACAACAGCCAATACCTGCACAAGAAGCCAGGGCAAAGGATTTTCCTACAAACCCTCCATTTCACCATAAAGTATTAAATGAAAGAAATTTCCAATGAAATTAAGCAGGCACAATGCCATCCACAATCAAGAGGATCAAATTGCTATTACCAAAATACCTCTTCAGCTAGTCTCTCGCCCATCAAATCAACTCCATCAAAAGTCAATCTTGAGTAGTTACATTCACTACCTGATTATGAATAATTACGTCAGAAATAATACTTATATACCTTAATTGACAAACAACGGTGACATAAACAGATGCCATCTAAGAAATTATTAGTAACATCCTAATACAGAGAAATGATGATACAACAGTCTCTACCATAACTCATTCAATTTTGACATCCCAGTACAGCAAAGCTCGAACTATGGGTGAGGACAATCTAAGCACAGAAAGAAACATCTTCAAAATCTTAAGAAGCAAAGACATATGTTGAGAGAAGAAGATAACCATATAGCAATATAACCGTGCTAATTTCACAAAGTCAGGACAGTTGATTTGGTATACTACAAGAGAAATTCCATATATGCACAATTTGCATATACATAAATATACAATTGACAATCAGCAGCATTCTCTCTAAAAGCACACTGAATTTCCAGCAAAATTCATTTCAAATCAATACAGAAATTGGCACTGTTATCCGTCCATGCATCTATAATATTTGAACAGGTATCATGGGTGTCATAGTTTGATACAGCCACTTTGATCAGTTGAGCCATCAGCTGCACCACTTTTCAGTCTACAAAATCACTAAAGTCTTGGCGAGACTTACAGCCTAGGGATCAATCTGGTGGATCTTGTTTCTACAAATTTTTATTGTCATATGAATGGGAGTGAATGTTTCCTAGTCTTGTCCAGGAGGCTCTGGTCAAGACCAGTCCCTAATCATTCCCTATTCGTTTAGTCTAGCAAGGTTAAATGTCGTCCGACTAGGTATAGGGCACTGCTCGGCTACATTAAGCATCAAGTGTGCAACCAATAACAATGTTAAACAATAAAATTGCTTTGCCAAAGTCACATGTTTCTTCCTAAAAATCCAAGTGATGAGATCAAAAATACTTCCCTAATCATGGATCTACAGCCCAAAATTCAATGAATAACCTCCACACATACTGTACATATGAATAATCTCCTGTTTTAATTATTCAGTATTTCATCTTACCTAGTTCAGTGTTAGCCACATTTGTCAACCAGGCATTTGTGGTTACTTGTTAGCTTGGTTAAATGCCACCAATTTAGGGTCTCAAGGTGGCTGCCTGTGGAAGTGTGAAATTGAAGCAATGTAAATCCTCCTAGATATTATCTAGTTTATGGAATTGCTCTGAGCTAATATCAGAGTAGGCAAGGAGTTCTGTCTTCCATGGGGCCTACAACAGACAGATTAGGAGCATGGCCTGGTTCTGATGAATTCAATGGACTCATGCAATGCAACCAATGCAGGATGATTTGGTTTTACTTTGCTATTCCTCAGTTCAGTTTTTGTGCTAGTATGCTGCTGCTGATGACGGCAAAACATACAAGAACACCAAAAGGTCAGTTGTTTTAGAGAATCAAGGATTTCATCTTAGACATGTCAATGCAAAACAAAACTCTTAACGCTTACCATCTTGTTTTGCAATTAAATGATGGCAGAATTACATGTAAGCCTCCAAATTAAGCAGTAATACCATAGCTAGGCTCAGTTCATGATAATCGAAATTATAAGCACATCTCAGAAGCAAAATTTTGCATTCTTGTGTTTCTTATAGTAAGGCAGTCAGTCGCACAAATCATATAAGACATTATTTTTACAACGAATTAGCATGTTAGCCAATAATCCAGAAAATGAAGAAGAAGGAATAGAAGAAGTAACAAAGAAGCACTTACAGTGCACAACAACTTTATCAGGGAGCTTCTTCACAAACTGCTCTGCAACAAACTTCCAATCAGCAGCACTGAACGTGAAAGAAATGAAAACAGAATAACCAAGCAGGAAAATGAAGAAAGCATAACAGAAAAATGGAGGAATATAAAAATAAGCCATCAACAAATTTGTGAGAACAAAAGCAAACAAAGATCTGCAAAACACACACATCAAGTGGCCATCTTACTCTGCACAATTGACTCAAGGATTTGTGCACAAACTTAATCTTTAGACCAAAGAACTAGAAGAACTCAAAATGAAGATCATGTGTTGACATGATTGTTTCTACTCCAAGACATAGAAGTTGACATCACCAACTAATTGAAGACAAGAGAACTTTGCCTCCACAGAAACCTTTCCCAGACCAAAACTAGACCAAGTGACCAGCTCTCAATTTTCCTACTGCCCATTCTACTTAAAGTTTCCAGAAGAGTTAAGCTGAGGGAAAGGGGATTGCCTTTACTTCTAGACAACCCAAACCATGACAAAGGTTCTTCATTTACCATGATGGAAAAGAGAATAAGGACTAACATCCTGCAATCCACCTGGGAAGAAAATTCTTCTCTTCATGAAATTATTAGAAAAATGCCAACTATATGCATTTGCAGTGATAAAGAAGATAAATCAGAGACACATCTTGTAAACCAACTCTCATCTTTAGTAACAAATTCTTCTCCCGACATTATTGAGAAGGTTCCAGCTCTCCCATTTACCATGACAGATAAAGAGAACAATGAGCAAACATCCTGCAATCAACCTGTTCTGCTACCTAGTGCCTGCTCACAGGATCAAAATCCTTCTCGGAGCCATTCCCCAGACTTACATCCTCCACAAACCCATAGTTAACTGAGCTCTGAAATTGGCTTTTCTTCAACTCAAGGCACTTTAGGTGGGTAACAGTATTGCTCATGTCACACTAAGATGAGTAGTCAAACTTAGTCGGGAATTCAAAGTACATTCATCGAGTCTGAACTTTTCATGTCCTCTTTAAACGTAGGACATGGGAACTAAATTCTTGGCATTTCAACGTTGGTTCGTTTTCAACAAATATGAACTTTCTCAAATCATTATATTCAATAAAGCATAGCCATTGCACGACATTAAATTCAACAAAACAATATTGTTTTCAATGCTAGCTATTAAAATTTCAAATTTAATCAATGTTTGAATGGAATAGTTTCTCACCTCCCAACGAGTCCATTAACCATAACAACAAGATGATCGGGAAACGCCTTCCCTTCGGCCACAGCTGCATCATACACATCTTCACCTCCATCCACAGACTCAACTTCCACCTTCTTCCCTTTCTTCATTGGCTCCTTAAAGCAACCCCCAATCCTCATTTTACCCAGCAAATAATCCATCTTCTTCCAATTCTCCGACACAGCAATTTCACCTTGTTTCGCCGGAAACCCCAGATTGAAAAACTCGAATTCTTTAAAACAGAACCGGATCACACTGGGGTTTTTTGGCTTCAACTTCAACCCTAAACTCGCAGTCCCAACGAAGGGGAAATTCAGGGCGATCATGCGTGGCGGGAGAGAAATACCATTAAAATTTAGGGTTTTGAAATGGGTAGAGAGAAAGGGAGTGAGAATTGAGCTTAGGGTTTTGAGTTCAAGGCAAGATAGTGTCGTGAAACATGTGGGATCTTTTTGTGTGGAAGTTTCTGGAAAGATATCTAGGAAGAGAGATCTATTATGGAGGGTTTTGGAAGATGACAGAATACAGTTAAACAGTGAAGTGTAAGCGTTGTGTAAGACCAAAGTTCGCGTTCAGATTTTTAAGGAAGGGAAAGGGACAGTAGAAATTTGGATTTTGTCGTTAATCAAGGATCTTTCTCGGATTTTACATTTTTTCTTTCTTTCTTCCCTTTTTTTTTTTTTTTCAAAAATCAATATTGGAGGGAAAAAATCATAAGCTGAACTTATGATTTTACTAATCTACAAAAAACTAACCATTTATGTTTTATGATTCTTACGTTCTTGGTAGTTTGAAAGAACTCAATTTATTGTAATTTATTTTTGTTTGAACCCACAAAAATTACTTCAACATGAATATGACATATAAATTAAAATTAATGCAATAAATATCAATTATTAAAAATGACTCAAAAGCTAATAGAGTCCCGACGGAACTCCCTGGAACTCTACAAGGCCAACCATTTCCTTTAAGGTGAACACTCCTAAATTCATATATATGTAATTATGTATGTATGTATGTATGTATGTATGCATGTATGTATGTATGTATGTATGTAATACATAATGTATATTTTATCTAAAATCATGATAGTATAGCTTAATCCTTAAATAGATTAAAAGTTTTAGTTGGAATAATCATTAGAATAACTTGCAGTTTAAATATTGTCTTCATCTCATTGCCAAGCAAGAAGAAAAGGGTTGGGCCGAAAGATAAAAATGTTAGAAACTTAGAATAGCGTTGTAAAAATACAACAAATATTATACACACACAGTGGAAACAAATATGGACTTTATTTCGACACCGTAGCATCTTGAATTCCTACGACGTTACCACATTGAAACCCATATTATGTTTGCAGTCCAAGTAACGTAAGATACTCAAAATTGGAAGTTAAAATAAAAGGGCTTAGCTCAAATATCTTTAAAAGTTTAGGAATTTCAAGGCTTGCTTTGAAGGGTGAAAACCCGACCAACCCCAAAAATTTCTCAAGCAGACATTGGATATGGAGTTATGAACCACGAAATTCAAAGAATAAAAAGGTATAAAAAATGAGTCGAGTTAAACTAAACTCAACATCTCGAATCAATTAACTTATATTCAATTCATGGTTCGCTTTATCTTTCAGTAAACCATATTTTTGGATTACTTAACTCATACCGAGTTCATAATCGGTTCAAATTCACATACATCAATCTAATTAAAAATTTTAAATTAGATATTGAAATTAAAAGAATCGATAAATATTAATATGTAACACAAAGTTTATAATAATATAAAATCAAAATAATCATTCACTATCAAAAGCAAGCATAATCTGTCGATTAACATCTACAAATTGCTTAATATCATAAGAAATTTTTTTTTAAAAATAAACTAACCAGCATTTTTTTTCACATTTGTTATACATCATAAATTTTAAAACGAATCTAATCAATTTTAATGCATATTAAACATTTAGGTACAATGTAATATATTATTAAGCTGGTTTATGAATCAAATAAGGCAAACACCCTTTACCTCTATTTCAGACTCGATTCATATTTTATATGAGTTAAAAAATTTTGGCTCATGGATCGCCTATTTAGTTTATAAGGTCGGCTTTTTTGAATCAATTATCCAATCAAATATTGAGTTACTAGTGAGAAGCTCAACTCATTTTCACTCCTAGAAACACCACCAAGACAGGATAAAAAGTGCGACAGAAAAACTTTAAAAATGCATAAAGACAAAATTGAAACAATAAATTATTTAAGAAATCTGCAGACTAGATTGTACCCAATGAAACGTGGTCGCGGATACAGCCCCAACAGATGGAGTGACATGAAATTATAATAACAGAACATTATTTTTAGGTTCAAAGTGCAGTTTCATTTCAATGTCCAAAGACGTTTCATGTGGGGATGTTTGTTTCTAAAAGTGCGGGCTAAACGACATAAGCTGTTTCAAAATTCCTTCACGTAAATTTATGCATCATGCAAGAGTGTGTCTAGGCCAAGACTGTAAGCAGAGACACGGTAACATATAGAAACTCATGCAGTAAGAGGCAAGTATTGGGCAAGAAGGCAAACATTTTAAAGCAAATCCTAAATGAAAAGCTGAACTTAATGCCATCATCAATGCTTTCATAAGCAATTGAAGGCAAATTCAATTAAGCCATGAGATGTTTCAATGGACATCATACTGCTGCAAGGTTACCTAAGCACCTATTATCTTTCTGAATACTGAATTTTTGTAAGCAAAGACAACAATTCATCATGCAGCAGAACATAATCAAAGTATCAAATCTTTTGGAAGCCAGAAGAAAAGTGCAAAAGATGGATGGAAAGGGCATATTTTGTAGTCCCCAAACAAATTGACATTTTTCACTTCACCAACCATTATTTCATACAATACCATCAAATTCTCAAAGAAACTTCCTATAAGGCCTGCCAGCATCCTCGTCTTGCATATGCTGTCAAACAAAATCAACGAAACTTAGATTCCCCGATTTATTCAAATACAGAACCTCAAAATAAAGAGAATTTCATGTACATGAGAGAGAAAGAGAGAGAGAGCAAAAAGCCTAAGTCAAGCCCTGCAGTGCAGTTCTGCAATTCCACACACACATCATTATGTGCATAGCATAACAAGCCATGAAGTTCAAATTAACTTTTCTTCAGTCAGCAGTCGAATAGAGATGCCATTTTAGCTGCTTTCTATTACTTTAACCAAAATTTTCTCTGGATATATCATGACCCAAGTGGCCAATTTGGTTAAAGGACAGTCCATATGACCTTTTGTGCTTTATAATCACACAAGCTGTATCATGGTGGATTATTAGTCATAAGCAAAGACACATGACAGAGAAACAACACGAGTTTAAGATGGGAAATTTTCAAAAAGAGGGCATGTCCATGGGAGTGACATGCCAAAGTTATTTGATCCCATTTCACAACAAATTTATGCATCTCATGAACATTAGATTCCCATTATTTGCAAAGCTATAAGCATAAAAAGCCCAATTTAAAATGAAAACTAGCAGAGATCAGCTACAGAAACTGTATTTTGCATATTCTATTGAGGTCATAGCTATGTGGCACTATAAGCCTGAACAAGTCCACTACATATACACTTCATTTCCTTGGTTTGTATTACGTTTTGGAATGTCATAATTCTATGACCAAAATTTCTCTATTATGACCCTAAAAAAATTCAAAAATTGCTTGGGAAATGTCGAAGAAAGTTAAGAATAACATTGCATGTACACTTCTTCAGTTTGTATCTCGTGAAATGCCATAGTCTCATGACAAAGTCTCTCCATTATTGCTCTTTGAAAGCATTGAAGAATTGCTTGGGAACAACAACAACAACAACCATTCCTTTATCCCACTAAACGAGGTCGGCTATATGGATCCTTTTACGTCATATATAGTTGTTTTCTTTATATGACAACAAGAATAGGGTCGTTAATATGGATACTTCTATGCCATTATACTCTATCTCGTATTATATCTTCATCTATATTTAGATAATTGCTTGGGAAACGTATAAGAAATGTAAGAACAATAAATATGGCTAAGGGGATCACTATCCAAAACCACTATCACAGATACAACTCCTGCATGAAAGCATTATTGATAATAGCACATAGTAGGCCAATTGTAACAAGTAAACAGCAAGCATGCAGACAAATACCTTCCCTTCAAGGGGATCATAGAAACTGACACTATCTAATCAACTACCATAAGAAAATTTGGGCATGAATACAAGGACATAAGCAAAAGCAAATCCAATCTTTGCAACAGCAGATGGATAAAAATAACCATACATCAATTGTGTTTATAAGGAAACAAAGGCTCCATTTGTTTGTGGAAAAACTCCCATCAAGGATACATTGATATGGAAAACATTTACTGTTGTTTGGGTAGGATGTCCAATATTATGATATTTTTACTGATTTAGAACTTTCTATTAGGGACTATTTTTTCTCGCAAGTAAATGAAAATGACTTATGAAAATTTTAATATCTTTACTGACTTAAAACTTTCCATTAGGTACTATTTTCTAGCAAGTGAATGAAAATGACCTTTTAAAATTTTTTCTAGAAGTCAATTTTCAAAATTTTTCTTCAACTTTTCTATTGATTATAGCTAAAAAATAAAAATAATTTGCAGTTTTGTTTCTGAAAATAAAATTTGAAAGTATCATGAAAGTTGGCCTTCATTCTTTTTGAAAGGAAAAATGCCTATAAATTACAATGCATAATTACTAGTAACTCTTTGACCAATCTTATTGCAATCTTTCGAACCATTGACCTTTTCGATTTTCAATTTGAGAAATCACAGAAACCTCAAAGCAAACTTGCATGCTTGTTTCTCAAAGTTAAAACTTGAAATAACTTAAAATCTCCATCTTTCCTAATATATATAAAACAAAAGCATGCATGCACACACAAATATAAATGAGACAACCACATATCAAGTACTAATAACTTCAAAAGATCTTATAGAGATGGTAATGACAATAAAAGGAATAAAAAAAGGAAACTAAAAGAAAAACAAAACCTGAAGTCTTTGACCGACCACAACTGGAAGTGCGATGGGAATCAAAACCGGAATGATTTTCATTCAATCCAAGATTTCTCAGAAAGGGTATCAAACTATAACTCCATTCCTTGTGCTTGGAGTTGCTGGTATGAAATTGATCTTTAGAATGATTACTATTCCTTGTACTTGGAACTACGAACGGAGATTCTAAAAACTAAATAAACTCCCAACCTCACCCCTTAGATAATTTACCAACAAAAGATTTAAAGTAGCCCTTTAAATCGCATAATTATGAAAGATTAACAAAAATAAGTATTTTAATAATCTTAAATAGTGTTTCAGTTCTTTCCAGAATTTAGAACGAACTTCATGAAACTCAAAAACAATTTGGCTGATGACAATTAAAAAAAAAAAATCAGAAAATACAGTGTGCAAAATATAATTTCCATAATCAAAACATGAAGAAATCATGCACTTCAACTAAACTTTTCTCAGCAAAATCTCAAATTCTTTAGTAATCGAAAACGTGAGAAAACATCAAGAAAACTTGGACCAACTTTCACACGACATATAAGCTACACGCAAACAGATTCGGGAATTTGGACTACCTGATGCCAAAATTGAAATCAGAGAGTAGGAAAAAAATGGAAATTTCAAAGCTCCCATGGGAGCGATTGAAGCATCAGAGACAATAGAATCTGCAAAACATGGCTTTTCTCCAAATCTAAGCCCCTATTTTAGGACAAAATAAATGAGATCGCGCCTTACAGATGTCATAGTCTTATTATTTTCGCATTCACAGAACACTGTCGGCAATCATCATCATTTGCAGCATAGACAACCACGGTGAGAGAAAGATGCCTTTGTAAACCTAAGTTATCCCATCGGCAGCCAATTTCATCTTTTTAGAAAGTGACCAAACATGTGAAGAGAAAGAAAATGGATGAAGGGAGGATAGAGGAATTTTAGAAAAGATGGTTTTTTTTTTTTTTTTTCTAGAGAGAATTATAATTTTTAGCCTTAAATTCCCAAGACTCATTCTGTAAGGTTCCCAACTCCCTCCCTGGTTAAAAAGATTTTCAGGCTTGTGTAAAACAACTGTGAGTGTTTCTACACCCATCCGAACAGAAAACTAGTCAAAGCCCTAATAAAGAGTCAAGAACCAGAATTCAACACTGAACCAAGCCCATTTCTTATCGTATTTCAAATCCAGTAAAATACAAGATTTGAATTGCAAGGTGCAATCAAATTGAAATGAAAGTTCCAAAGCCACTGCCTAGTTAAGTGCGAAAATTTTGAGATTCTGACTCGCAAATTAGGGCACAGAACAGATCAGAAAACAACACATACAAAATTCGAGAGAGAGAGAGAGAGAGATTACGAATTCACGAACGATGCCCTTGTAGATAAGGACAGGGACGGCGATGCCGAAAATTCCGACGAGGGCCAAGTTGCGACGAGTCCACCGGAAGTTGTGTTCCAGGTTTTCTCTTGCTGTGCTCCAATCTTCTATCCACCTGTTCTTGTGTGCCTCCATTCCTCCTCCCATTCTCTCTCTCTCTCTCTCTCTCTCTCTCTCTCTCCCTTCTCTCCCTGTGAGTGAATATGTCGTCCTCACTCTCACTGCTCGCACATCTTCACTCACTTAATGGGACCATTGCCAACTAAGGCTCCGTTTGGATGTTACCTCATTTTCAAACGAATTGGCGTTTGAATAAAAAAAAATTATGCCACGCGAGATGTGAAACACGGCGACAAGGAGCCATCGTTGAAAAGGGTGTTTTTGACTTTTGACTTCTCAAACAGTAGCTTTTATTTTCAGATTTTGCTTGGTGTTGAAATTATTTTTATTTGTTGTTTGATGTCCAAATTAAAATTGTATGATGCAATTCTTAAAAAAAAAAAAAGAATGTGATCACGTGATTTCGAGATCAGTAGCATAGCAAAATATATCACAATTAAATTTGATTAAAGTTACACCCTTTATGATTAATTTTAATACGAAATTAAGATTCTATTTTTTTGATCGATTGATTATTAGATTTATTTAAATTTAGATTTATTTAAATTTAGATTTATTCGGATCGGGGAAATCAGTTTTATGAACTCAATTTGTTTTTAATAATGTTGTTCCATTGACCATTGATTGTGATGGAATCTCCTACTTCTATGGAGCAAGATGAAGGAGACTGGTTGTCTAATTGACTCATTGGAATGAGTCAATTATGATTTCATTCATAAAAAAAATTATATGATTTAAAGGTCATAGTTAAATTTTTTTAATAAAATTATTATAATATAAATAATCTGTATATTAAAAATTGTACCAAATTTAAAAAGGACTGCAGTCTCAATTTGCGGAACGGGCCAACGATGCTCTCGGGTTGAACAAGGAGTAGGGCTTTATAAGTTAATGCACTTTACGGGATCATCAAAGGGTATTACCTTAATAGTGGACCTGAGCTGAGCACTTTGGGCCCAATTACTAAGGAAGAGGCCGAGGCTGCTACGCAGGTCTCTCCATGTGTGTGTGTGTGTTTTTTTTTTTCAGATTTGAATCCAGATTTGTGAAGTTAGTGAAAGAGAGACGTGACTATTAAATTGTTTCCTTGAAAACCTCTCCAAGTGGTTTTCATCTCAACAAAAATCTACTGATGGTAATATTAAAAAATATTGATTAAATTTATTTTCTAAAGAGATGAAACTTTTAAAACCTTATTAAATTTAGAGAGATAAGAAAAAGAAAAATTAAATTTGATTTTTCCAGTGAGCAAAAAAACTTAAAAAGAATATGTTTAGAGCGACAAATATGAATTAAATCTATTTTTTGATAGAGAAAATTAATGTGTTTAGTTTGAGAGAGAAAAATTAAATTTTATTTTTTAGAGAGAAGACTTAAAAAAATCAATGTTTTTATAGAGAAAAATGCTAATTAAATTGACTTTTTTATACAGTGAAATTTTTTTTTTTTAATTCTAGAAAGAGAAAAAAATCTTGGTTTTTGTGTAGAGAAAACTCAAAATTAATTAGTTTGGAGAGAGAGAAGATTAATCAAAATTTATTTTTTAGAGATATAAAATTAATGTATTTATTTTTAGTGAGAGAAAAAATAATTTTGAATTTTTTAGAGAGATCTGAAAGTCAATATGTTTGAAAAAAGAGAATATGAATTAAATTGACTTGTATAGATAGAGAAAATTAACTTGTTTTTATTTTTAAAAAAAAGAAAAACTAAATTTTATTTATCTAGAGAAAAAAAATTATTAATATATCTAGAGAGAAAATTGAATTAAATTGAATTTATTATTTAATATTTTATTAACCTTTTACCCTATATATCAAATATTATTCAACAAGATAAGAAAAAAAGGAAAATTTTATGGGAGTAACAATTGCATTTTTAAATGTCTTCTTTGTGAGTTCTTCCCTTAAAATTTTCCAATCCTACCCTTCTAATTTTTCTTCTAATGTGTTAAATAAAGTTTTGGTACGACATATATACAAGGTTCATATTTGCTTGTAATCTCATTTGGTTAAACCTGTACACACTCTCCGCTCAAAACCTATAAGCATATGATCGGGAGGTCTATCAGGTCTTTTCGTACTTTTGTGTGATTATGATCATTATTTAAAATTTTAATTAATTTGATTTAAAAACTTATAAAATTTAATTTTTAAACTGTTTCTTTCGATTTGTATTTTTTTATTATTAAAATTTAAATTTAAAATTTTGATTAAAAAAATTTAATAACGGTTATATAATTGGCATAGGGTGTTCACGTGCTCCGTCAAACAGGGGATATAATTTTGAAAAGCAACATATTGTATTGACAAGTGTCTAAAATCTTGAGGATGCGGAGACATTTTATTTCTAGAAAGAACCATACATATTTGTGGTCCTTCCATTTGTGGTCCCCCGTGGGCATGAAAACAAACAAGAACACAATCACGGGTGCATATAAAGCCAAACTCCACGTGACCATCCTCAGAAATTGTTTACTCATCACAATCTCCTTGAACCACACGTACCAGCAAAATTATGAGTCACCAACCAATCAAGTCTTAGAACTTTGTCTTCCGTTTGGACCCACTGACGAAGTCTGAGGCCCAAATAGGTTCGTGTCGCCCAAACACCCTCTCCGGAGAGTATCCATCTTCCTATAACTCTTTATTCCTATGACTCCATGCCAATCACAATCTTCCTAAATATTTATGTATACCATAACAGCAAAATAAAATATAATTTTCATATATAAACCTTAGGACCTCAGAAGTTTGCGCCACAAACCGACCTTGAATTCATAAAGACTCTACTCTTTTAGCTCACCTAAGTTGTCTCACTAAGAAAATGAAGCCACATTTGCTTCTCTTGCTCTCTTGCTTCATTTTCCTCACTAAAAACAACATTTTGGTCGCTGCACAATCATCTCCAATGCCTAAAAATCCTCTGAAAATGCCGGACAATGAGACCATATACAAAATCTCTAAGCAACTATGTTGGGGTTGCATAGGAGAGTCGCTACAGTTCTTGTTCACGCACAACTTGGTTAGGGCATCAAAGTGGGAGTTTCCATTAATGTGGGACTTCCAACTAGAAAAATATGCAAGGTGGTGGGCAAGCCAAAGACAAGGAGATTGCAAGCTTGAGCATTCGTTCCCGGAAGGTGATTTCAAGCTAGGAGAGAACATATACTGGGGAAGTGGCTCAACATGGACACCTGCTGATGCCGTGAGTGCATGGGCCGGAGAAGAGAAGTACTATACATATGAAACCAATACATGTGCTGGAGGCGAAATGTGTGGTCATTACACACAAATAGTATGGAAGAGCACCCGGAGGATTGGATGTGCTAGGGTCATTTGTGTTGACGGAGATGTGTTTATGACTTGCAACTATGATCCTCCAGGTAATTATATTGGTGAAAGACCATATTGAGGTTAAAAGGTCTGGTTGATTAGGTGCTTTGGGGTTCAATTATTTGAGGATTACTATAGCTATAGCATGCCTTTGTGTGTTTGTGTGTGAGTTGGGGGGGGGGGAGGGTGTACATATATGTATTAGTGTCTTGGTTGGGTTGTGGTTATACTTCATGGAAAGTAGGTGAGAAAAGGTCAAGTATATGTTTGTCCCTTTCAATGTTTGATCATGTTCTAGTGTTTAGCGCGAGATGTGGTCATATGGTCATTTTATTGTCTTTTTTTCTTTATTTTTAGATTGTATATCCATAGCTAAATCAATGTATGCAAAAGAGATTATGATCATGTGACAATAATTATCTCAAAATTGACATAAATAAATATAGTTCGACAGTTATGTACTAAGTAGCTTTTTTTTTGTAACCATAGTGTTTTTTTTTTGGTGAAATATGTTCGTGTTTTAATTAATTATATTTTATTTAGTAATTGAACGAAATAGTTTCGTAAAAAAAGGGATAGTATTTACACAAACCATTAATCCAGCCAACATAAAAAAAGGGCTTCCGCCAATAAAAGGCCTAGAAGAATCACTTATATGTGACAAAGAAAATATATATATTTTGGAAAGCCGTCATTGCTTAACTGATCGATGCATTAACCGTTGGCCGCGAGGTCGAATCTTCTCAAATTCACATTAGATTATTATTGCATATTTGTGGTTCTGTATAGTGCACTCTCAGAAGTGGTGGGCGGTGGATGAGTAACCATTCCCATCTTTTTTGAAAAAAAAAAAATATTTATTTATAAAAAAGGGGACCGAACAAACCAAGAAAAAAGGGAAAATTGAAGCATGGGAAGGATTTGGAACGGAATTGCCATTTGGAATCTTCAGCCGATTATAGAGTTAATCCAGACACAAGCAATGGAAATTCTTGCACAAGGAAAAACAAGAATGCAGAATTCAATAGGGCCTTTCTCCAATATAGTTACCAGGAGGGTCATAATTGCAAGTCATGAAAACGCCTCTCTCATCAAAACAAGTCACTCTGGCACAACCAACTCTCCCCGTATCCCTCCACACTTGTGTACAATCTCCACACTCTTGTCCCCAAGCACATGAATTAGCCCAATAGTTGTACCACCTCCTCTCCCCCAACTACGCTACCACTGCCTCCGCCGGTGTCCACCCATTTCCGCTTCCCCAGAAGATGTTCTCACCGTACGGCCCGTTTGAGTGCTCCAACGCGCCATCCCATCTTCTTTGGTTTGCATGCCATCGCGCGTAATTGGCTAGTTTCTCGTCCCATATATATCAATGGTGGCATTCTAATAGCTGATCTAGCTGCATTTTGAGGAGCCAAAAATTGAAAGAGTAGGGTAGGACTTGGACCTTTTCGGGTAGTCTAACTTGGATTGTCCTTGGTATTAGCAAGAGAAAGATGAAAAAGAAAATGGCTTTGTAACAGCCATTGATGAGGGGAAGTGTGCTTCTTCTCATTTGTGCCATATGGTAAAGTGACTACTTTTCATCAATTCGTTTATTTTTTTTTTTTTTTGGGTACAGCATCAATTTGTTTATAAATGATAAAAAAAAGTTGTATAGGGGGTAGTTGGGTTTAGATGTTCATAAAATTTTTCAGCAAATGTAGGTGGCACCCATGTTCGATCAATAACGATTGCCACATTTTTCTTAAAGGAGAAAAGATTTCAAAGGTTGAAATCTGGCTCTCTATATTCTTAGTTAATTAAGGAGTCGTGAAAATTATAATAATATACATAAAATATTGAGAAAAACACTAAATATCTTTCTTTATCATTCGAGTAACTTATAAGGACGTTTATTAATCCAAACTCAATGATATGATGGACTGCAGAACAAAATAATAGCTAAACTATTGAAGTTGGCCAAGGAAGTGAAAAAGGGGTTAGTAGAATGAGAATAAGAATAAATCGTGTAGAATGAATTGTAAGAATAAAAAGAGTGGAGTCTTGCAATAATTTTTATAAACTTTTATAATTTTTATAAATTATAAGAATTGTACAATATAAAAAGCCTTTATGAGAAGTTGAAAAAAAGCCTGAAGTGGAATGAGAGAGAGGAGTCTCTTTTATAGTACAAAAGAGTGGAATTGTACAATACAATCGTCAGAATTTGACTACAATCCATTATTTTTTTTTTCTCGAATTAAAAGAAGCTGTTGAATAATTCGACACCCAGAACTCATAAAAAATGTCATAAAAGATCTCCAGGACCAACGGCACTATGAAAGTTTTAGTTTGGTTAACAGCGAATGTATACCTGTTTTGGATAAAAATAATACATAATTTTTGTAAATTGCATTAAGGAAATTTTGAGCCTGGGCATGGGCTTGGGCTTGGTTATACGTTTCCTGGTTAATATGGGCCTGTCTCTATTGGGGCACTTTTGGGCTAAGGAGCTGGGTTTTTGGACCTTGAGCCTGATGCTGGGGCCGAGGATGTCAATTTTGTTTTATCAAAACGATAGCAAGATATGTCCCCTAGTGATACAAACCCCTTCCCCTGATTATATATTCAAATCTTTATACAATAAAAAAAAAAAATAAAGATATGAACCAGAGATGCCCACATGTTCTTGCCCAATGGCAGGCCCACAAACTGAGCTGGATGGGCTACTCTCACAGGCCCACAAACAAGAAATTATTATTACTATTTTTCAATGCTCTGCGCATTGGACAATGTTAGGGATTTTGAGATTACAAGGATGTATTATAATTTTATAATTCAGGTGACAATAATATAAACTATCAAAATGTTATTTCTAAAAATAAAAATATTAAAATGAAATTGGAGATAAAAGTATAAGAACTTATTTATAGTTTACCTTTCTATAATATACTCTGAAAATAAAATGTTTCTTTTTGTAGTTTTGGTGTATCTAAGGACTATAAATATCAATAATACCATTTATCAAGCAATCAAACAGTTTTTACACAAAGAACATCTATTCAGAAAAAATTAAATATATATATATATATATATATATATATATATATATATATCTTAAAATTTACTTTAGATCATAGTTTATGCCATGTAATTTTAGAGCTTACACAAGTTTAAAAATCTTTTAAAATCTTGTAGTTGGGTAAATAAGCTATTATAAAAAAATTTACAGCCAGGTGGGCATAATTATTATAAATAGTTTAAAATACCCTAATCAATGAAAATATATGTAAACATAATTTCAGAGTTTAAAATACAATATAAAATATAATAGAGTTCTCTCTTCTTCAATTTTGCTTCTTCATTAGTTGGGGACTGACAGAGAAATTAGGATGTGAACAATTATTTTTTTAATTGCGAATTTGAATGATTTTACTCATTTTATAGGTGAAATCTACAAAAATGGTGGTCGCATTGCATTTTCGACAATGAAGAAAAAATCCAGAAAGGATGAGGACGAGGAAATACTTTGATTTTCAGGCTATTTTTAGACTTCAATTAATTGCTTAATCCTATTATTATTATTTTTTGTTACACTGATTAATCCTATTATGTTGATGCAAAGTGTAATGTATGAAACCAACTAATTAAGTCAATATTTAATTTGGGGAAAAAACTTAAATTTTTTTTTTTTTAAAAAAAATTGTGCCGAACTTCCTTTTCACTATAAAGTATTTTAACATTTTTAGATTTTTTAAAATAAGAATTATGCTAGAAAAAGAATTTATTTGATAAATTTGAGCCTAAATTCCTACACACACCATGTATGATTGGAACAGTTGAGCTTAGAATTTCAGTATTAGATGAGGCACAATAAAAAGTTACTGAATTTTGATTATATGGAAATAGGGACAGCACCTAATAATCTAGTAATAAATTGACTTTTTGCTGATTTTAAAAAAAAAATTAAAGAAGAAAATCATGAATGATCACATTTTTATTTTTTTTGTTATACTAGGATTTGAATTCAAGATTTTTATAAAAAGGAGTTGGGACGATATTAATTGAATCATAGATATTGCACTAAATATTCCACTAAAAAAAAAAAAATAGATATTGCACAAGGACAAGATAGCCCCTGCCCCAAAAGTCCCGTAGATTCAAGGACAAATAGGCTGGTGAGGACCATCGGCCTTTGGATAGTCCCATTCTCATCTCAGTCCATATCATAACTCAAAACTAATGTATGACGCAAAAAATAGTATTCACAAGTTTTGCTTTGCTCCGGTTAAATCATAATTTTTTAAAATTCTATTTTTTTCTAAAATAAAAGTATTTAAGATGGATACTACTGAAGTATCATGTTAAGTTATACTTAACAACGGATAGTTAATTTAATAAGATATAATATTATATCTCTTAATTAAATTTCGGATTCGAAACTTAGAAATAAAAAAGAATATGTTGGGAGAGCCATATCCTAAATAGAGCTTATGCAGACATTCGAATTAAATTAATTGGAATATGATTTTGGAGATTGATAGTCTAATATAAAAAAATGTTAGGTTGTACTTTAATAAAAGCTAAGTCTCCCAATTTAATTATTTTTTCTTTTACTAATTTTTACAAAGTTTGATGATAATTTTTTTTTTTATTTTAAGAAATAAATATTATACTATAACCTAAATTAAGATAAATATCAGGTTTATAGTTTGGTGGAGAATTAGAGGGTGAAGGCAAAGAGGGGTTTAAAAGCAATTGACGGTATCCCTCTTTCTTATGTAAAGTCAAATGGAGGAAATTAGATGGTCCTCTTTGAAGAATTTAGGACGAGCAGATTTTCACCAAATCCATGTAAGGTGATAGTGACTTTACTACAAGCCCATGGAAGGTGATATTTTTGTTTCCACATTACTAAATGCCAGCACCATGAGGCTATGTTTGGGCATGGACCCATTTTTCCCAAAAATTTTCTAGGTATTTTGACATCTGGGGCAGAAAAAAAAAAAAAAAAACCCTCTAAAGAGAAATTCTTATTTCAAGAATCTGAGCTCAATCGAGAGAAGCCCACGGAGGTATGAATATCTGCAGACGAAGTATGAAGACGAAGACAGAGAGCATTCAACACATTGGAAGAAAGATGGGATTTCTACTGTATAAATTTCTCATTACTTTTCAGCTTAAATATTTAGGTGAAATTAACTGATTCCCAGATTTAAAATTCATTATGACATTTAAAACAGGGTTCGTAGCTTCTAGCCGGACTGCCAAAAGATGATTGTGACTTTGCAACGTCCCTATGGAATTTCCTCAAAAAAAGAAAAAAAAAAATCCATATGGAAGAAAGTGTGCATGTATAAATATGATTTCAACACTGAAAGGATATTAATTTCTAGAATTGTGATAAATAAATGTATGCATGACATGAAGAAATTAAGGGTACGTGGTGTCTTTGCTTTTGCTATGCCCATGCGATATTTGTGCTGGTTTCAATATCTTTGGCTTGCCTTTGCGGTGAAAAGATAAATGCCCATCCGCTTTGCCCACCGGTCATAGAACGGAGGTGACGTAGCTCCATTCTCGACCAGTCCAGTCGCTAGCGGTACTACGAAGACTGCACATCACATCATCCCATGGGGGCCATCATTTTTCATTTTCACGTTGAACGGGTGATGGAGATCCAAGTAGTTGATATTTGTTACCAAGGTGATAGGAATTGAGGTAGCATGTTGTGATAGTCCTATTTCCACAAATTGACAACCAGGGCTTAAACCGAACCTAAACCCTAAACAAATAGAAATAAATTAATGAAATTACTGTTTAAAACATAAATTAATGTACAATTAGTCCAAGTTAATTATGAGGTTCCCCTATATTTGGATTAAGAGTCCGTTGAAACCAACATGAGCTCTTGCTTCTCTTTTGTTACAACTTCAACACAAATAAAAGAAAATTTTTACCTTTTCAACATAAATAGAATAAGTAAATGTAAAAAATTCTAATCTTTGAAGTTTTTTTATTTTTTATTTTATTTTTTTATTTAATATGATTCATAGATTCTACTGTATTAAATTTACTCCTGACCCATCAGCAACCCTATTTCGTTTTAAACTGCATTAAAAAGAAAAAAAAAATAGAAAAGGAAAGAAAAACCATCACAACGCGACACATTGAACCGACCACATTTTTTTAACCACGTTACAAGGGAAAAATCTAAAATTTTAATCTTAAAAATTGATTATAGTTAATAATTATTTCAGTTCAATAGCGAATGGTTAAAACAATCGCATGTTATATATTATTAACAAAATTTGTTACTCAAGAAAAAAATGGAAACAGAGAATAAACCAATAGACTTGGACGCTATTACACCGTTTGTTTTTTTTTTTTTTTTGGTTGCACTCTCACCTTCCTATTACATGGGAAGAATTATTATGTATGGTAGCCTTACATTACGGTTAGTTGGATAACAAATTCGCGTTTTTCATCCGAGTTATTTATTAAATATCAGTAAGATGCCAACACGTAATCTCTTACATGTGCCTACCTTCAACGTATGCTTTGGGCTTTCACATTTACTCTCGCCTACAACCTACCTCTACCCCTCTCTCTCTCTCTCTCTCTGGCTCTGGCTCTTATAAATAGGATCTCAACTCACAAAGATGCGTGTGATCTAATATATACACACCCTTCAAATAGAAAAAAGAAGAAAATCTCGCTCTTTCTTTCTCTCCCTCCCCCCCCCCTCTCTCTCTGGACAATGGCGATCATGGAAGGTGGTCACGTAGCCGCGTTCGCCTTCCCGTTTGGGACGCATGCCGCACCGCTCTTCAACCTGGTGCGGCAGCTAGCAATGGCCTCCCCCAATACGATATTCTCCTTTTTTAGCACACCGCAATCAAACAAATCAATCTTCTTCGATCAAAAGCACGAGATGATAAAACCGTTCGACGTTGAAGACGGGTTGCCGGAGAATTATGTCTTTAGAGGAAACCCTCAAGAGCCTGTGGAGCTGTTCATAAGGGCAACGCCACATAATTTTAAAAGAAGTCTCCAAGTGGCTGTGGAGGAGAAAAAAAAGGAGATTAGTTGCATTATAAGCGACGCTTTCTTGTGGTTTTGTCAAGAAATTGCCGCCGAAACGGGTGTTCCTTGGATTCCCCTATGGACCGGGGGCCCTTTCTCTCTTACTTCTCATATTTATACCGATATTGTCAGACAAACTTTTGCCCATAAAAGTAAGTTAATTTTCCTAATTTATTTTTTTCCATTTTATTTTTAAATTTTGATGATACATTGCTCAATTGGAATTTTCTTTTTTATTTGAAAGATGGTGAACTTAGACTATATAATAAGGGCAACATTTTTTTATATAATTATTAAATAAATTAGAATCATTACTAAAATTCGAATTACTCCTTTGAAAAGGGTACTGGTCTACTATGTCTCTCAAAATCAAGAGATTAATTAGATAGATTCTTAATACTGGCGCTGGTCCTTCGTAACAGCTCTTCCTCTTATTTCCTCTCCATCCCTTGTCTCTTTACATAATTAGCAAAATAATAATAATAATACATAAAAATTTTCCAAAATCATTTTTTAATTGTTATATGTATTGAATGAAACCTCTAAATATCATAAGAGTCTTCACATTCAAGTTGTTTCTAAAAATTTTTATTCATACAAGTGTATATTTTTATGGTTTGCTATTTTAAAAAAGAATGGTCCTGAAATTTTTGCACATATAACACTTTTCTCCATTTTGTATATCACTGCCTCTCGGTTAGCATCGGGCAATTGAATATTACATGGATGGGTATGTTCCCGTGTTTCATATGTACGTACAATAATAGGGTTTTCTCCGATCAAAGGGCTTCTTTAGAGGCATTTAGTCATCCTTTTAGCCACCGCAGCGAACATGCTATATCAGCAGCGTTAGGTTTCACCAGAGTCATTTTATATTTTTGACCTTAAATGGATCTAAAGTATCTTATGCAGACATCACTTTATTATTATTGTTCTATTTTTCTTTCAATAAATCAAGAGTGTATGAGTCTCACCATCGAATAATAAGAGTAAATCCTGTAACTAAACTATGGATTGGAATGTAATTTAAAGGTACATTAGAGATATTGCACATATTAAAATGCAATTTGCCATAATTTCAAGTTACTAGTAAAGTAACGATAGCTTATTGATGTGTACCTTTCTATTTGAGGAAAGTTGCACCCTTCATCATGCAAACATTGCTTTTTGTTGGTGGTAATTTTTATAATTTGAATGGCAGATTGTAATCGAATGGATTTCCGATGATTTTATAACACTAAAATTTGTCAATTTTTTAAATGACAATGGAAATACCAATTACTGTTTTTCAATGTCATTCAAAGTTTTCACAAAAAACTTTTACATATGTCCATATTAAACTTGTCATTGGAGAATGAAACGGCGCATAAACAGCTTATACTCTCCCTCTCCTCTAAATGCATCAGCATGAATTCTGAAATTTTCTCTTCTAGCATAAATTACTTTTCTGCCTCTAGCCGATGTCTCCCCATTTCAACCAACCCAAGGAAAATTCTAATGAATTGTTCATGAGCTGTGCGTTTTTATACAAAAATTCGACCACTTTTTTGTGTGTCAAGGTGTGTGAGTGTGTTTTAGGTAAGTGTCTATGTTGTCAATTTCTAGTAGTAATGTTTTGTAATTGATGAAATTACAGGGCCCGAAGATTGTGAAAAAGTGCCTCTAGAATTCATTCCAGGAATGTCACAAATGAGTGCAAAGGACTTGCCAGAGGGAATTCTTTTTGGCAATTTAGAAACAGAATTCCCCCTCCTGCTACATAGCATGGCAAGAACGCTACCAAAAGCAACAGCTGTAGCTATAAACTCCTTTGAAGAAATCGAGGAAACAATCACTAAGGATCTCAAAACCAAGTTCAACAAATTCCTCAACGTTGGTCCCTTGACTCTCACATCACCTACTGATAAACCTGCATCAGACGACAACGGTTGCCTTTCATGGCTAAGCAACCAGAAACCAGCCTCAGTGGCATACATTAGCTTTGGTTCAATAATAACTCCGCCTCCAAAAGAAGTGGTTGCATTGGCAGAGGCATTGGAGAAAAGCGGTTTTCCATTCCTTTGGTCTGTCAGGGGAAACACAAAGGACTTTTTGACAGACGGGTTTTTGGAGAGGACTGCAGAGAAGGGAAAAGTCGTGCCGTGGGCTCCCCAAAAGGGGGTTTTGGCTCATGAATCTATAGGAGTGTTTGTGACACATTGTGGGTGGAATTCAATTTGCGAGAGTATTGTAGGTGGTGTGCCTATGATTTGCAGGCCCTTTTTTGGTGATCAAAAACTTAATACTAAGGTTTTGGAGGATGTTTGGGGGATCGGATTAGGAGTTAAAGATGGTGTGATCGCGGAAGATAATATGATCAGTGTGTTGGAAAGGATTTTATTGCAAGAAGAAGGGAAGAAAATGACAGAGAAGTTGCGGAACTTGAAAGGTTTGGCTGAGACGGCTGTTGGACCTAATGGAAGCTCCACAGAGAACTTCAGAACTTTGGTAGAGATTGTGACAGCAACAAAATAAATAGGCTTGATGATCAATTGGGGATGTATCTTTTGTTGTTTTGGTGTGCGGCAAGCATGTTTTGCTTTGCGTGCTGTAGATTAGAGTAATTTTTGTATTCTGTTTTAGGTCTTTACATATGTTTTTGCTCTTCTATTTGGATTGGCAAAACAGGGATTTTTTTTTTTAAATTGCTAGGGTGTGAAGTACATTTTCGATTGTTGACTACCCAAGTGCTTAAGTGCTTCTCTCCTAATCTCGGGAAAAACATGTGTTGAGTTGTAATGCCTGTTGGAACTTGGAGAGCATCGGCGCACTCTCAACACTCAAACTCGCACAAGAGAGGGAGAGAGAACAACAAGAAGACAACTAAAAATTTTGCAAACCCAGCAATTTGCCATGCTTTTCCATTCATAGTTCAGGCATTTATAGTATTATAAGGGAGACAATCTAGATTTAGGAACCATACTTCATGCTCCAAAAGAAGCCACATCATCCAAATGTGTAAAGTCCAACTTGCCAGTATTTCATGTCCTCACCATCCAAATTATGAAATCTCCTTATTTCAAGAAAGAAACCAAACATTTGATATCATTCCTTGCACCATTAATGACATCATCAATTGCATCATTGGTAATGTTGTGGCTTGCATCATCCTAATCTCGGGAGTCATCGCATAAAGTTTGGTTTTGTATACCCAGTTGAGTTTAGATGCAATCTCCCTTGCTGCAAAGGGGAAGGATGTTTGGGAGATAAGATAGGAAAAACCGGTGAAAAAGAAAATTTCAGCATCGAATGGAGGATTTTCTACGACTTAAAATCCCCATTGATATCAATACAGTCAAAAACTATTAATACAAGATCATTACTATCAATACAATATCATAAACGTAAAAAACTATCAATACAAGATCATAGTTAATTCATTATACTCCTTTTGACTTGTTAATTCAAGTTTTCATTTTTATTTCAACTTATGACTATTTATTTATCTTTGAAACAAATGATCTATTTATTTAAATTAAATTTTCTTGTTGGTTCTTATTTTGTAAGAAATATAGTATGCAAACTTAATAAACAAGTGGATTATTCTGTAGAACTTAAAATAAAAATGTTATATTTTTCTTTGCTCCCTTCCCCACTGAAAATTTCTATCGATTTCGGATTCCAAGTGATAATTTTCCCGGAAAACAAATTAGTGCTTCTCTGCATCATCTTTGCCCAGTATTACCTCAATTCGATTACGTCTTCCTGTGAATCATATGCAGGCCATCCTGTGATGAATCGTGGGTGGGAAGTTAGCTACGTTATTTAGGCTTTGGTGATATGTTGTGTCAACAGAAAAAAAGAAGGACATAGTCTGCAGTTATACCCTCATTTAGCATTCTTTAAAATGTAAATTTGAGTCCTTATTTCAGTTTATTAAGTGATCTAGGCTGAGCAAGGCCAGCCTATAACAAGCATGGCCCAGTTACTAAAATGAATGGGCCAAGCATGACCAAACCCAAGAAGGAGGGTCTAATAAACGGAAACTCGGATTCTACGTCCCTTAACCATATGCTCGGGTTTGAGTTTCCTTGGGAATGAAAAAAACTATTTTGAGAGATCTCTTTCTCTATAGGAGGTCCGACAGTCAGATCGACCCGAAATAGTTAGAGCGAAACTCCAAATACTGGGAATCAAGGACCAAAAATAAATAAACGAAAGAAGCCTCCCTTGGTTGGGTTAGGAGGGTTGTGGTGTTGGGCAACCCAAACCTGAAACTTGATTAATACGGTATGTGTTATGCATGATATCATCCAAAAACTAACACTTATTGATATAGGTGGGATAGACACGTTTGTTTCTTAATCAAGTCGGGAATTCAACTCTTTCTAAATATGAAAAAAATAATATTGGGAGACCGACGCCTATAAAGTGAGTTTTACCGCGATTGATCAAGATTAATTGGGGTAAAAGTGACTAAAAAAAAAGATATCATCCAAAATATAACGGTTGAGCTCCAACTCCCTAGCTGTTTCTAAAATCCATTCGCCCACACCTTCACGATCCCACTTATCCCTCTCTCCCTCCCTCTAGTTCCATCTCTTCGCCAGAAATTCACGTTCCAAGGTTTTCTCTCTCTTTCTTTTTCTCGTGTGAGCAACGGGTAAGGGAGCATTTTTTAGCAGTTGAATGTATGTTGGGCTAAATGTAGAAATATATTTAAAAAACTTTGATTATTTGAAGAAGTGATATATCTTCAATTTCTTCTATTGCGATCAGTCCATGAATTATAAACAATTTATTTTATTTTATTTTAATTATTTTGGCTATTAATATTTTCTTCGATCTGATTTATTTCAAAATCAATAATATGAGATTCATTCAAAAAAAGGTATTTTTGATATTATTTATTTAAAAAAAAACAAAAATAGAGACAGAGAGATGTTATTGACTTTATATATTAGATTTGAGTTGATTTTTTTTTTAAAAATTTTGGGTCACTTTCATATTACTTTGCATTGATTTTCCTATTTTAAAATTAAATGCAATTAATAAATAGTAAGGGAGATAATGTTGTGCAGTCAAGATCTACGAAATGATATGGAAAAACCGACACTTTGTAAAAAAATAAAAAACAAAAATATGAACAAACGTGTAAATACAAAAAATATAAGTATTTTTACATAAATATTAAATATTTTATGAAATAAATAGAATAGTCATATTTTATAATAAAAATTTAAAATAATTAAACTTGTAATTATTAATTATAAGATAAATAATATAAAATTTATAATTATAATTAAATGAATGATTCATTAAATATAAAAAATATGTAAATATAAAAAATATAAAAATTACTATATAAATATTAATTAATTTAACATATTAAAACATTTTGATAAACAAATGATCGTGCATATAGGCCAAGATCATTCTTTGCTGAATGGGTATGCGTTGTCAAAATCCTATTGTTTGTATGGCGCATTTATAGGAACTGAACCGAAGGAGGTTATGTGATGCACTAAAGGAAATGAATGAAGCTCATGTGTTGAAATTTTAGGGAGAAAAAAAATAGTAATAACAAAATCCAAAATAAAGAAAAAAAGGACAACATATAAAAAAAAAAAAAAGTAATTATGACAAAAAAGAAAATAAAATTAAAATCTAAAATAAGTAAGTGATTTTCAGTAATATGCACAGAGTCTAAAATTAAAATCCATCAAAATAATCATCGCAAATACAATGATAAAAGGCCCAAAAAATAATGAAAAAAAAAATTCCAGAAATTGCCAACAAAACTTGTAGATCCCAAATAAAAATATATAAAAAAAAATTCTAAACAAAATAAATTATAAAGAAAGAGTTGCAAACAACATATTAATAGAAATTATAAATAATTGAAAATTTTAAAAAATATAAAATACAATGATGCATAATATAATGGAAACCAAGAAAAACTTGGAAATAGAGAGTAGTATTGAAAGAGGTTGATGTATCATAATTCTACGAGAGGAGAGCGGAGGAAGGAAGTGGGTTACTTGGCCTGAATTTTCATTGGACGCTTTAATTATTCCAACTGCCTTACTCTTTAAAGCGTGATCCTGCTTAAATTACCCCAATTCACTTGCATGTTTAAATAATTATAATATTAAAATTTTGGAAAGTCAATATTCACGATAGTTCTTGAATTTGAAAATCTTAAAATTAAAAATCTCCGAACATTCTTCAAAATAGAAAGACAATATTCTCTTTACAATGTGGTTTAATCTCTCTTTTTGGCCTCTGATCTCCGATCTCTTTTTGTCACCGGATTTCGCTATAGAGTTTTGGCCGTTTTCTGGAGTTATGGAGTTTTATAGAATTAAACTCATCAGTGATTTTTTGTCATGTTATGGAGTTTTACATTTTTTTTGCTATGCACGTTATTGATGGTTAATGTTGATTTTTGGTATATGTCATTTACATAAATTAATTAAGGTTGATTTTTGGTTTTTGTCATTTATATAAATTAATTAATGTTATAAATAACTTCATTTTGTATCATACTAAAATAATAGAACCCTAATTGCCATGTAAGCAAATTGGTTGCGGGGCATGTCACGTCAGCAAAATGTTGATATAGTATCATGAGATGTCTTTAAGTACTGATATGATAATGATAGGTCAGCATCCATACATATAGATTGTTACGTTATTTCACATTAGTAGTTAACAGTCAACCTGTTCCATCATTGATGAAATGATCAATATAGTATAGTTTTGTAAGTTTAAGGTTCACAATGTAGTAATTTTGATTATAGGGATTAATTTGTGAAATGTGGACAAAGTTTAGGGACCATATATGTAATTATCCCACTGCTTGTCATGCAGCCGGCTTGTCAGACTGCTTCCTTAAAATTGACCCACAACTTTTAATGACGGCCACAATTCTCTGCCGATTGTCAAACTCTGCTTCCTACACCTAAAGTGACCCACAACTTTCACCGAAGGCGTCTACCTTTTGCCGATCGTATCGCTACTTTCTAAAATAATAGGAGTTATTTATCAAAATATTATTTTTTATTAAAATTATTTAATTATTTTTATTTTTATTTTTTAACTAATGGTTTGATATTATGAGAGTACGAAATCATTAACTAACTCATTAATTTTTTTTTAAAAAATTTGAGTGCAAAATTGATTTCGCACCCGAAAATGCAAAATCATCGAGTTAAAACATAAATATTTTTTTTTCTTCACCCCTCAACCGCTGTTGCCTTTTCCGTGACGAAACCCTAGCCTTCGTTCCTCCCTTCGCCGCTATTGGCCTTCTTTGCGATAAAACCCTAGCCAAGAACTTCCTCCCTCCGTCGCTTCTTCCTTGCTCCCTCTACCGTTGTTGCCCTTTTCCGTGACGAAACCCTAGCAAAGAACTTCTTCGCCATTGCTTCTTTCCTCCCTCCACCGCTGCCTTGTTGATCTGCTTCTCCTTCGCCCTCACAAAGCACAGGTAGAATGTTGATTGTAGTTGCCGTAAAAATTCACACTGTTAGAGTGTGGATTTGATTTCGTACTCTAAGAGTATTAAATTATTATTATTTTTTAAAAAATATATAAGTTCACATGATTTCGCACTCTTAAAATACAAAATCAATAGTTTGAAAAACAAAAAGAAGTAATGATATTTAAATAATTCTATGAAAAAAAACTATACTTTGATGAATAATCCTAAAATAGTGTCTACTTTTAATGAAGGCCTTTTGCTATAGTACGAGCACAAACCCAGAAAAGAAAATGGTAATGGTGCAAGTTAAATGTTTACTATTCTTCTTCTTTCTTTAAATCTATTTATCTATCTCTCTATCTATCTGTATCCTTCTTTGTATTCCCCGTGCAAAACCGACTGCCTAATTAGTAAAAAAGAAAAAATTAAATTAAATCTTCTGTTTAAATTGGATTGTCTTTTCTTTTTTTTGGCATAAAAATTAGATAGTCAAGGGAGAAAGAAAGTGGAGACAAGTCGTGATTCTATGCATAGCAGAACTGTTCCAACGCTACAGAAAACCAGGGGAAAAAAAAAAAGCTCCTGATGCTACCTATGCATGGCAAAATTGATTTCTTCAAAATTAGAAAAATTACGAGTAATGTTACATAAATGCATGTTAAATAAAAAGTGTAAAATATCTTAAAAATATATTTTCTGATGAGGAAAAACATGGAATGCAAAACCCGGAAGGGAAAAATATTAGTGTTCTTTGGGGGGTTTTCCGCGATGAGGAGAATGGGGAGAAACATGAAAAAAGAACTTAAAAAAAAAGGTAAGGAAAGTGAATATATATATATATATAAGGAGTGGAAAAAAATGAAAAATTAGGAAAAGGGGAAATTCTGAGTTGAAGATAAGAATAGGAAAAAGAAAACTTTCTTACTATTAGCATAAAGAATAAATCATAGATTACCTATATAGACCGTGACATGAATGTTTGTTTCGTACAACATTTTTGTTTCATCTAAATGTTACCATTACCACATGTATGTCACCACATTCCCATGAACCTATAATTTCGGCACCAAATTACCATAAAGTTTTGATGTCCCAATCGTATGTGTCCTCTTTTGAGCTATCTAATCACATCTTTCTCTTATTTTATTTAATTCTTTAAAATATATATTATATAATACTCTTCATAAACGTTGTAACTCGGTTCCAGAAGAATAATTTTTATTTGGATTAAGATCTTGAGTCATTTCAAATTTTTCTATCAGAAAAAAAAAATAGTATTATATACCACGATAAAATAAAAAATCAAATTAATAATGTTCCTTGTATCCCACTACAAGATTCAAATCTTAATTGTGTTAATGACGAAAACACATCTAATTCTATATTTTAATACCTTGATTTAAGCTTTAATTGTGAAACTTTTTATTACCATATATTGTACTTTCCCTTCCGATATATACCGACATCGTCCATAGAATGTTAAACCCGTTCTAAAGCAAACACTTTCTCAACAACCACTGCCATGACCAACACAAGCAACCAAAGCGTCCATGTGGCCATCCTCCCATTCCCTTTCGCTAGCCATGTCGGCTCTCTCCTTAGCCTTGTCCAGAGGCTAGCGGAGCATGCACCAGACGCCGTCTTTTCCTTCTTTAGCACTTTTAAATCTATTCAAAAAAATTTTCCTACCCCAAACAAGACCAGCAACGTAAGACCCTACATTGTCGACGACGGTTTGCCGGCGGGCTACATTGTGGGGCCCGACTTGGAAGAGCCGGTGGGGTACTTTCTTGAGGCTGCAGCTGATAACTTTAGACGTGGAATGGAAGTGGCCATGGCTGAGACAGGACGGCGGGTTAGTTGTGTGATGAGTGATGCTTTCTGTTGGTTTGCTGCAAACATAGCTGAGGAAATGCATGTTCCATGGGTGGCAATGTGGAATTCTGGTCCTTGTGCACTCTCTGCACATTTTCACACAGACTTGCTTCGCCAAACCTTTGATATTTCTAGTAGGTCTTCTTTTATTATAATCAAGAACTCCTCTACTATAGGCGCCTTTGAGTATAGCTTCCATAGATGGTTACCTTTTCCGGCTTCCACAATTTGTCACATATAAAAACAAGTAATCTTTTTTTTTTTTTTAAGATTTTAATCCCCAAAAATAAAATGATTATTGCATTTAAATCATCCTCTTTAACTAGTAGGAAATGCACCTTTTCTACACGTATCTAAGTTCCACATATAGAAATTAGGAGATTGCGCTTACACATAAGGGGGTTTGAGATATTTACGTGAACGAATAAATCTTCAATTAAAGACGACCTCATGATTTGAGGTTGGGTTCGAAGAAAATATCTTTGCATGTAGCTTATGGTAGATATAATTATACTAGTCGACTTGCAATCAAGTTTTATGATAAATCTTACCCAACCCTTCTAAGAATTGTGTGATATATTCAACATGATACGGTGGCCATGATTAGGAGTCAAACAAAGTATTGTGCTTACTATGCCCGGCTTTTTGCATCACAAACCTATATTAAAACCAAGTCTAGATATTTTATTTAATTTTTTTTTTCAGATTCTTAAGTAAGTGGTTCCTTCTAATAGAAGGTGAAATTAATCTCAGCAACTTCATTTTTCCCATTTTCCTTTTCATTGCAGATTTAGCAAAATATGAAAATCAAAGCCTAGAGTTCATCACAGGACTATCCGCGATACGAGTTAAGGACATCCCACAAGAAATACTCCATCAAAACCCGAATTCAACATTTCCCAGAATGTTGGATAATATGGTCCAAGTGCTACCACGTGCTCGAGCCATTGCAATAAATGCTTTTGACGGTCTAGATCCAATGGTCACAAAAGATCTCATGTCTAAGCTCAATATAATCAACGTAGGTCCTCTATCACTAACCCAACAAAAATCGTCTGGTAGTTCTGATGAGCATGGTTGCCTCGAATGGCTTGACAAGCACGATTCCAGTTCGGTCGCATACGTTGCATTTGGGACCATCTTAATGCCTTCGCCGGAGGAGATAAAGGCGTTGGCAGAGGCATTCGAGGAGAAGGGAATTCCGTTTCTTTGGTGTATTCAGGGCAATGCACTAGACTTGTTACCAAATGGGTTTGTGGAGAGGACCAAGGAGACGGGCAAATTTGTTCCGTGGGCCCCACAATTGCAAGTTTTGGGCCACCCCTCGGTAGGACTCCATATAACGCACAGTGGTTGGAACTCTGTGTTGGAGAGTGTTGTAATGGGTGTGCCCATGATTTGTAGGCCCTTTTTTGCTGATCATGGCCCAAATACACGGCAAGTTGACTTTGTATGGAAAATTGGTTTGGCCCTTGAGGGAGGGATTATCACGAAGCCCAATATATTAAGTGCTTTGGAACGAATTTTTTCCCCTGAAGGAAAAAAATTTAGAGAGAACATTGAATATCTCAAAGTGCTTGCTGCGAAAGCTATTGGATCAGATGGAAATTTCAAGAAGTTGGTCGATGCTATAACTTCAATCTAGTTCTTTATTACAGAAGCTTTGCTTTTTTGATGTAATATCAAAGAGATAAATTGTTTGGTGCTCCTCACAATTCATAAATAAAATGTTGATTCTAGCCAATATATTGATTAAATTCTTGGTTAAATTCCAAGAAATAAGACAATGTAGTCATGTGCTTTTCCAAATGAGCTGTCCTCGAGTCAATATATTGATTCTAGCCATTTATGTGCTCATATCCCAAATTCCCAACTTTATAAAATTTTCCCAGATGATGAATAATTTCCAAAATGGCTAAGGTAAAATGATGACTAATCCTTTCTACTCTACATATCAATAAACATAATATCAAGTCATAAAGTTTGATGAACTGAAATGAGGTGAGAGTGAGGGAAAAGAAAACATGGAGGGAGAAGAAGATAGAATTGTCCGAAATCACCACTAATTCATGTCTGTGAAGGAAATGAAAATCAATCAAGAAAGAAGCCTGAAAAAGAAGAGATTATTGCTGAAGTGAATAGATTGTTTTTACTCGCAGTCATTTAATTCCTTCATGTACTGCACACAGGTGATTTCGGTGATGTTCGTAGGTCATCTTGGAGAGCTACCTCTTGCTTGTGCTTCAATGGCTACTTCTTTTGGTTCAGTCACCGGTTTTAACTTGTTTGTAGGAATGGTCTTTCACTTCCTTTGATCTATAATAAAATTGTTACGAAGTTCCACAGTATAGCTCTTTATTGGTGGGTACTACATTTTGGAAAACTATGTTTCCATCTAAGTCTGGTTACTAAGGACAGCAGTGCATCCAGGTTTGGTAATTCACCCTTGAATGAGTAAGAAAAGGGTTTTTATTTTTTTATTATTCTAATTTTATGAATCATTAATGGTTGTCCAATGAGCATTGAGTCTGTAAAATGACAAACAGAGGAGTTTCTGCTGACAAACAGAGGAGTTTCTGCTCCCACCAAGACCACAAAAATTGCATGCAAATTCTAGGTTAACTGGTAAGAGATGCACTTCTTTCCGTGCAGGGCTTTAAGATTCAATCCTAGGTAATTGCACTAGGGAGATTTTTGAGTTCATACAAGGGGTTTGTGCCATAGGCTTGCCCAATGCGCATGGTTAATTGGGGGGGGGGGGGGTATCCAAAAGGTAGTGATTAACGTCCAGTCAATAAGAAAGAAAAGACGATCCAAAAAATGTGGTGTTCGCTATTTTTCTCTTTCTTTTGACCCTATTATAACCATACATCTGATCGACTATAGGAGCCAATTGCAACAAAAAAAAATGCTTCATATATGTTATCTATCTCTCCAACCTGTAATCAAAATGTCATGAGCATTTCTGCTAGCTGTTAGAGATGGCTCATTTCACACAAAAGCTCGGACAGTAACTGTCTATGGTACCAGGGAAGGTATTGATTAATGCCTAACCCCTTGATTTATGGTACTTTCTTCGGAAACTAGTTCATCTTCCTAATCCTTTTGTGCTCCTACTAAAAGTTTTGAACTCGGAATTCATGGCAGTTCATTTCACAAAGTTCATTTCATTAGTTAGTTATTATATATGTTTGTCCATCGGATTTCTCCTGGAACAAATAACTAAATTCTGAGAACTTTGCCGGTAGAGTTGGATAGCTTCTTCTGCAGAGCACTGAGGAATGCACAAACGGCTCTCATTGAAAAGAAATACGTCCCCAATGATGCTGAAGAAAGGCCCAACAACAGCCCTACGAATTTTCCCTCCTGCGTCAGACAAAGGATTTTGGATTGAACGCTTGATTGGTGCCTGATGGAGAAGGTAAAAATTGGAAATAGAGTGTGCTAACTATTGAGCTTTTGTTTGCCATTGAAAGAGGTTCAATCCTGCCAAAAATAGCACCATATATATATATTTGGACATTGTATGGAGCAAGAGATGGGTCATCTAGGTACACCCGAGTATAAAGAGTGTTCAAATGTTTTTTTTTTTTTTTTTTTTTTTTTTTGTGAAATCTAATATTTTTTTTCTTAAAATTTAATATTTGAATTTTTATTAGTGTTTATTTACCTGATAGTAAATAAAAAAAATGGATCACGGGACGCAAATAGAGACAATGTCACGTTGTTGTCAGTCATGTCACCTCATCACTAATTGAACTTTTCTGATTTTATGGACGAGAGATAGCCAAGAAGAGGAAAGGTAGATAGGGTTGAAAACGATGGAGGTGGAGCTCCATTGGAGCGGAGGAGAGTGAGGTAGATGATGTTGAGAACAACCCCACAAAACGACACTACCCAGAAAGCTTTATCGATTCTTGAATGATCGTTATCAAAAAATGAAGATAGAACCCTCGAAACCCATCAATCAAATTCACTTATTTGGATTCTTGGGTTTTCAGAATTTGGGATTCTCTATTCTCCCGACACACAAAGAAATGTTGACAAATGTTAATATGACCGATGAAACTTATTTATTACTCCTTCCGTTCAATTTTATATGTTATTAAAAAAAAAAAAAACACTTGTCTTGTCTCAAATAATCTGACTTTGAAAAAATTAAGAAACAACTTATTTATTTTTTCTAACTTTACTAATTAACATTGACTTATTTCCCAATAACATTCGCTGAACAATTTACTCAAAAGGAGAAAAAAATAAATTATCAAAAAACAACTTTCAATTTAACAAACAAACAAAAAAAAAATCACTGAACAGGTCACTAGTCAACAAAATCATCTTCAATACAACAAAAAAAAAAAATATCCATACTCATTTAAATATAAAAAGCATACATATATATTACAAAAAAAAATCATTACTATTCTAAACAATAAACTATTTATAGAAAAAAATAACTAATTTAATTTAATTTTTTGATTTACCCATAATAATAAAATAAGCAACGCCTAAAAAAAGGAGCCATGGTGAACCTGGGGTTATAACCTTCGTGAGTCTAAAGGCAGGCAACAAATTTAATGTTAGCCATGTTAAGATCCACTAAAATTGTTGAGACCGAGATTTATATTGAATTAGATTTAAGTAAATAATTTATAGTTTTATATTTCAAAAAAAATAAGAAATATATATATATATATATATATATATATATAAATTTAAAAGTTTGGGAATTTATATTATGTTCTAGTTTTGTGTTCCATCAACATTCCTTTAGATCAATGGCACCATCACAAGGGACAAACCAATAACCTCTCCGGTCAAATTTTCGAAATTATTATGTCTGTGCATGACAAATGTAATGTCCTCCTCATCCTTTAGGGTTGTAATTAGAAAAGAAAAACAAAAAGAAGCAATATTTGACTATGACGCATACTTGTTTCTAAATAAATTTCAAATGCCTATACAAAGAAATTATATCATATTATATCATAAATATGGAGTTGGAGAGTTATGAACCCACGACTTCTTGAAAAATTGCTGATTGAAAAATGGAATTCTCATGACACTTATTTTACAGAGTTGTAACGTCAATTACCTGAACGTCAATTACCTATATTCATGTTTCTTTCTCTAACCCTCACACATAAGCCGCCCTTTATTCGAAGAGTCAAGGACAACAAATGCTGAGGACACGTATCCTTATTCACCGGTTCAACTTCAAAACTCTCCATCACAAAAGCAGCGATAGCCTTCATCTGAATGTAAGCCATATCTTTCCCCAGACACATTCTAGGCCCAGCATGGAAAACAGGATACTTGAACGGACTCTCTTGCTTGAACTCTCCATTTTGAAGCCATCGCTCTGGTCGGAACTCGCAACAATCTTTTCCCCATATGCTCTCCATCCTTCCCATCGCATAGGTGTGACAAGTCACAAACCAGCCCTTTTGAACAAGCGTGCCGTCTGGAAAAACATCGTCATTGAGGCAAGCTTTGGTGTCAACAGGCACTGGTGGGTACAATCGCATTGCCTCAGAGATCGCGGCGTGGAGGTAATGCATTTCCCGGAGCTCCTCAAAACCAAACAAGTCTCCTATCCTCTTGTTGCTAAGCAAACGGAATTTTTCGAGCTCTTTTAGTATGCTTTGTTTCACTTCCCGACGTGATGATAGGAGCCAGAAAAACCAAGTCAAAGCTGAAGAAGTTGTGTCTCTTCCTGCTAAGATAAAGCTTACACAAATATCTCTTAGGAATTCTATTGAATTATTTTCATGACACCCAGCAATGAATCGTGATAATAGATCTTCCTCTTTCTTGTCATCATCCTCTTTTTCTTCCATTCTAGATCGCACAATTTTTTCAGCAAAATCATGCACTATTCTAGTTGCTTTTCGCAAAGCCCTCTCTGATCCGATGTTCAGAAACTTCTTAGCTTTCCACAGAAACCGAAACGCATACATGAATCTCCCAGAGCTAAGCGTTGCTGCCTCTTCAAATACCTGCATGAACTCGGAACCAATGAAGCTTTGACCACCAAGACACTCTGGATCTACATTGAAAGCCAATTTGCATATGTTGTCGAAGGCAAAACGCTCAAACAAATCCTGTAAATCCAATATACTTTGTGTTTCTGATGCCTCTTTTAGCATAGGAAATAATCTTGTTTTGATCTCGTAAGTAACGTTTTCGACGATGAAATTTCGGAGAGATTTGGTATTAAACTCATAGCTCGCGGTCTTGCGTTGGAATTTCCAAAGCTCCCCATCAGAGTTGAAGATACCGTGGCCAAGAAAGTCTTCAAGGCGGGAGATGAATTCGGGTCCTTTAGGGTAGTTTTCGAAGTTGGTTTTGAGCATGTGCTCAACGTTTAATGGATTTGCAGTGATAACTCCGTGGACTTTGCCAGGCCGGCGGAAGACTGCAGTTTTGGTGGGGCATCGGCTGAGGATATCCGTTGTCCATTCCAAAAATCTATGGCGATTTAAGAGGAATTCGGGGAGTGTTCCAAGTAGAGGATAGACTTTGAAGCCTCCGATCGACGTAGTTTTGTTCCGGAATCGGAAGTAGAGATATAGTGACAAAAGCAAGAATAAGATCGAGAATTGGAGAAAGAAGAGATCCATTGGGGCGGGGTGGGGGGAGAGAGAGAGAGAGAGGATGATATAAATCAGTGGAGGTAAAGCTTTAGTCCAGGACATTCTTTTTTACTTTTCTTTTGTGTGGCTATCCAAAACTGGTTGTGAGTAAAACAGGTGTGCATAGATTTGGACTTTTGTTTCTTCTCAAATTTGATAGAGGAATATCATTCATCAAAGGTTCACGATGTGTTATTTGTCCCACCAACATATAAGGTGCCAGAAACACAATATTACCGATGTTATTTGTGAAACAACGGTAAAATCGACTACGATAAATATATCAACAACGGATCAAATTCCATCGCAGTTCTGAAAGAAAATGAACTTGTTGCTCAAAACGCCTGCCCCATAGCCTACCTTTTATTTGAGTGAAAATTGTCTTTGCTCATGATCGAACCCCATGCACAAGGAGAGAGATGAGAGCAACCCAACTACCAAAACCAACTTACTTATCTAATTATATTTCCTTTTTTTTATTTACTTTATCTCATATTTTTTTAATAATAATAAAATAATATAAAATTATAATTTATTAGAAAATAATAAAATAAATTTTATTTTAGCTTAAAATAAATAAAAAAAAATTTGAAAAAATAATTTTTCAACAAAATAAAATAAAATTAAAATTAAAAAGAATTATTAAATAAAATTAAAAAATTAAAAATTTTAAAAATTTTAAAAAATAAAATAATATTATTCTTCTACAAAATAAAAAAAAAACTAAAAAAATCCGTCACAAATCCCTCGGTAATCTGTCGCTAAAATTTCCATTGCTAATCTATCGAAAATCCGACGCTGATAGTTGTAAATATATATTTTTTGATTTTTTTTCTTTCAACGAATTAACAACGGATTAGCGACAGAAATTTACCGTTACTAAAAATTTCATCAATAATCCATCATTGGTAGGTTTAAATTTTTTTTTTTTTTTGGTTTAGGCTTTACCAATGGATCAATGACGAAAAAATTTCCGTCGCTAATCCGTCACAAATCTCATGGTATTCTGTCTGACTGTAATTCGTCGGTAATTTTTTATCGTTGATGTCATATTTTTTGATAGTCACCGAATGGTGTTGTTAGTTCGGTCGTCTATTGGTCTTTTAGATCCTACTGTGGTGTGGCTGATCCTCCAATGGTCTGACTTTTGCTCTTGATCGTGTGCTCATCTTGTTCTTTTTGTAATGAATAAAACATTTTCCCCAAACAAAAATATAGAGGGTAGTAAAATGTATCGCAAAAATGCTCCTAATGCTTGCAATTTGTCGCAAGTTCTACACCAAATTTAATAAGTTATTGCATTTCAATTGCAAGGAGCTTTGTCCCATGCATGGCGTAATTTGGTAATGCCGTGCCGTCGACCACTTCTCATTTTTGTCATATTTTATTTTAGAAAAATTTTAAACAGATGATGGAACTTTGTAAAATCTGGAAAAAATGACAGCGAGGAGATCATAAGGCTATTGTTGCGGCAATTGTATCATTCCTCGATCATCAAGTCTCGGTGCGCACAACAACGAAAGTATATTTTGATGCATACCAACATCATTTAAACAAAGACAATTTTACATTATTTGAGTAAAATGATGCTCTTGGATTTTTCTTTTTTTCTTTTTCAATTGCATGGCATATGTGTCTAGCGTATCAAAAACTAGGCCCATGACCAATTCACTGATGACACCAAATTTGTGTTTTCAGCGGTATCCTACCTTGGTTCTTTCAAATAATTATTCTTAATCAAATTAGAAAGTCAAAATACCAAAATTTGAATGAAGAACTAAAAAAATAGAAAGAGAAAGAGGATACAATTCAGCCCCAGATATTCTTGAATGTGCAATGTATATCATTAACTTCACTTTTTCTTCCCATGTGCGGCACCGTGCTATTCAAATTGTGCAACGCCCACTCCAATTGGGCTAAACATTTTGTCTTTTATTTAATTTTTTTTAATAAATAACAATCAAAATAAAACGAGAAATTGACGTCATTGATGTCATTATCCCCATGTAGTTGTTTAAGTTCTACTTAATTTATGTAAAATTAATTGTTAATAAGGCGATGATTAATTAGGAGAAAGAAAATGAAAAGAAAAAGAAAAAGAAAAAGCAAGGGACAGAGCTTATGGCCAAAAGCAAGTGATAAAACCGCTTGTTGAGAATATTTTGTTGAAAGAAAAGCATGTGGAGTCCTACTTGGGATAATCTTATTCATCATTTCATTAAAAAATTCGACCGGGTTGAAGTGCCGTAGGGACAAGAACATGTGTCGCCCAGGTCGGAGAGAGACGTATAAAGTTATAAACCTCTCATTATCATTCATCCCAATCAGTTTCATTGAGTGCTTTAATTCGATTAATTTAATATTTCTATTTTTGTTAAATGTTCATGAGTTTTAACTTTCGGCCTTCCCTCTGCTCCCAACCGCAAAATAAAAACAAAAGGGAGAGAATCATAACGGCTTAATTATTTTTTGAGAAAGTTGAGGTAATAACAATTATTAACATAATAAAATTCATAGGACCTTTACCAGAAATTTTGAATTCTAATTATAAAATTATATTTCAATTAAAAAATTTTAAAAATAATAAAAGTATAATAAAATAAAATAAATATATATTCCAAAAGTCGAACCCTAAATTTCTAGTGACAACATTATAATTTTCAATTTCACAGTATTTCTTCTATACGACTTCTCATTGGAGATACTTCTCCTTTTTTTTTTTTTGTTGGGGGGGGGGGGGGAGGGGTGGGAAAACCATGGCTCGAGGGTAGGGCATTTTGTAGTGCCTTTCCCAAGAGCATACTTAAAATTTGATTTTGATTTTGGATGTATTTATCTAGATTTTCATAATGAAATAATATTGACCGTATTGCAAGAAACTTTTGAAAAAAGACAAAGCCTTACATGCAATATTTAAAACTCAAATAATAAATTTTATTATAAGTAAAAACTCTTATTTTGACTCTTAGAAGAAATAGTGGTCATGGTCATCACATCACTCTTCTACCCCAAAACAAAACAAAAACATCCTTTGACAAAAATTGAAGCGCCGAGATTTCTTAATGATTCATAAGCAAAATTCATTACATTGACACAATTTTGTCCCTTGGATTTCTCCTAAATGCGTTCACTAAATTCTTAGAATAGAACGTGGTTTGTTCCAATCAATGTACCTATTAAGTGGGCAATAGGCGGTCACAATTTCATTAATACAAATATAATTTTTTTAAAAAAAAAAATCATTAATACAGTGTTTCTTGGATTGCCAATAGCCACATTATTCCATTGATTATAAAGGCATGCACACAATCACTTTCTCAATTGCAAAAAACTCTCTCTCTCTCTCTCTTTCACAATGGTGAGAAAGCCATGCATAGGCTATCGATCGAAAGAGATTGTGAAAACAAGTGGTGGGGCAGGATCTTGTAAGAGAAAGGTGAGCGAAACAAACACAAGCACAATTGAGAAGATTTCAAAGACCATATGCAAGAACAAAAATACTGGATGCACAAATCATATGACCAAGAGACGCGAAACAAACACAAGCACAATTGAGAAGATTTCAAAAACCATATGCAAGGACAAAAATACCGGATGCACAAGTCACGTGACCAAGAAACACACGACCCAAAAGGTTGTTAACACACAAACTGGGCAACTGGGTTACAAAGAAGAGATTGAATTAACTGCCCATCTCAAATCCGAAAACAAGTCGCAAGGCTCTTCAAGTGAAATGCAAGCCGCAGTGATGTTCAAGAATGTTACGCATGCCAAGGGTACCAAAATATGCAACAACAACAACAAATTTATTAATTTTGACATGCCCTTTTATTAGGCAGATTACTTGCTTTCTTAGTTGGTACTTTCAATTTCCATTTTTCTTTTTTCTTTTTTTTTTTTCTTATTGCTGTTTTATTTTACAATCCGATCCACATGTTTACGATTAATTAATTTTACTTTAGTGGGTAATTGTTGGGCCATCCGGGCTGTGCTTAATTAATTTTACGGATGAGAAATAGCCCATAATAGAGGAATCAACTATAGCGCATATATATATTTTTTTGGTTACAACTATAGCGCATATGCTCATTGATGCATGAATGAGTTTAATCCTCTGACGCCAACCGTAGGATGACTCAAAGTAGTCGACCCACCTATTTCACTCAACTAGACCCGTCTCTGCGGTTGATTGGATCCAATCCTATGATTTCAATATAAATGAAAAACAGAAAAAGATACTTCAATATAAGAAATAAGAAACATAAACATGAAAAACACATAAATATATATAAAAAATTATATAAATATTAATTATTTTATAAAAACAATAGAATAATCAAGTTTATAATAAGAGTCTAAAATATGATCGAATACATAATTATTAATCATAAGATATAATATAAAAAATTATAATTATAATTAAATAAGTTAATAATTCATTAAATATAAAAAAGTATAAAAGTTTGTATAAATATTAATTAATTTAGTGTGTTAAGGGATATTTTGAAAATATTTTGGAAAGGAGGAAAGTAGAAATTTCTTAATCAGAAGTTACTAGCGGTGACAAATGATACTGAAAGATAACATACTATAAAAATACAGTTTTTAATTTCATTTTAACTTTTGATTTGTGAATTCACATAATTATAATCATATGTACAATGCCGGACACTATTTTCAACTAGGACTCTTAAATCTTATATGGACCGGGCCTAATATGGATCATGGATCTGAAACCATAGTCGAGTGTAATAAACGAATTCCATGGCCCTAATGGATTGAATTTTAGGGTCAACTAGATTGCGTTCTATGGTCCACATTAGACACATAGAACTTAGATAGTCCATCAATGGACCGAGTCCAATAAACAGCGGAACTCATTTTTATAGACCTCAGCATTGGATCTTTTTCACATTTCAATCCTATAGACTACGTTAGACTATAGAATCGAGAGTCCTATTGTCGAATACTTCACAGTTTTAACATGGAAATTAATTTATTCCACTATAGGTCCGATGCTATTGAAATTCGCCTCACAGTGCTCGTGGGTGAGCAAACTTACATGGGCATAGCGGTAGGTCGGGTTCGAACCATAGGAATACAGAAATGGGATTTAGAAGAATTAACACTTTAATAGATCCCACAGTTGTTGGGACCACGTTAATCGGGCGAAATTTAGATACTGATTGATTGTAAAAAAAAATCTGCTTACACCAAAAGAAAATAGCTCGTGGTTGAGACTATGGTAATCAATTTCTCATCTGTTGACTTAGCTTTATGCTTCATGTCGAACTGTGCGATTGATTCCATAATTCATAATTGAAACAACGAGGATGACACTAAATCTATTCAACCATAACTTACTAATACGTATACATATTATATGTATGCATTGCAAACTTTTTCTTTAATAGATATGGTAAGATAAAAACCGATATCATGATTAGGGTTTTCTCCTAAATCAAAATTCCACTTTTTAAAACTATTATTTCCTTGTTAAAGATTTCAATATAATGAATTAGATGTTGGCCTGGTCACCTTTTATAAACTGTTCAAACAATATTTTTATGATATGGTGAAAACTTTCTAGTACCAAATGCACTACAAGCACGTGATAACTGCCCCAGAAACAATTTTTAATGCTTTCTACCCGGTTAATTTCATTGAACACAACAGGTTTATGTCACCAAATCAATGAGTCTTGGTCACATTCTGCCCAGTCATACTTTATCATCATTTGGAGTTCCTTATCAGTAATTGTTACCTTTATTCACTCCCCAAACCAGCTAGAAACCAATTAGGGACATCGATTTGCAAGAATCTTACATCAAAAAAAAAAAAAAAAAGAAATAAGGAATAGTGAAGTCATTGCTCTTTTTCATCATAAGATTTGTATGAATAGGAGTTCTTCTAAGTATATTAGGGGGAATTTTCAACCATTCGTGTGACTTATGTTCATGGGTTCATAACTATCTAACGGATATCAATCCTGTGGATAATGGAATATAGAATAACACATATCATTGGACTTTGAACTTTTCTCATCTAAGATATTCACAATCGGAGATAAAGCTACCCCTCATTGGGACTATATGTTGATAGTTTTTTTTCCCATTTTCCCCCATTCCACTTAGAAATAACAAGAATCCTACATCACATGCAGAGAGGTCTCTCTAATTTATAAAAACAAAAACTATAAGTTGGTTGCATATATAATGTTACAGAAAATGTTCATTGTAGAAAGAAAAATAGTGATCACAGAAAAAACATATTTATTCATAAACACATTATTATCAACACAAATTTACAGAATCCCAGCTTCCACATTTCTTCTGGTTTTCCATCTTATGATGATGACAAATGAACTTGGAATCATCACTCAACCCCTATGTTTCAAAAACCCTACATATTATAACCTAATATATAATCCTGAAAAATTCCCTCAGATTCGAGAAGAGAAGTTGAATCCCAAGAGTTTGATGATGCTGATTTTGCATCGACATCATTAGTCCACCAAATTGAGCTGTCCCTGGAAGACGCCCCAACTTCCTTGAAATACTCAAATTCAGCCATCTGATCTCGCTGATTCATTGGTGCAACAACAACCGCTTTGTTATTGACGAACTCATCAAGTTGAGCATGGAAGGTTGTGGAATCGCCATTTCCTACACTGGTTTGATGCATAACGTCTATGCTTGAGATGAACGCAGCCGAATCAACTAAGTTGAGAGAATTGAAGGCAATTGAGCCGTCTGAGGAGGATATACCATTGAACGATGAATTCTCCATTTCATCTTCCTTCCTGTTGTTGTTGTTGTTGTTGTTGTTGTTGTTGTTGTTGTTGTTGTTGAGATTACTCATCTGTGGATACAAGTCTTGCTGTTGAAGCCTAATAGAGTTAGCATGTGGTTCATTATTCGTGGGTGCATGATTTTGCATCATCAAATTAGGGTTTATGGTTTGATCATTGTTGTTCAAACAGTGGAGGGTCTGGATCATCTTTTCTTGAAGTGGATGCAACTTGTTAGGCCAAAGTGTGGGATTGTTGTAGAAAGAAGTAAAAGGGTTTTGGAGGGTTTGAAGTTGCATGTGAAGTTGAAGTCGTTCTAGGGCTGAGTTGCTTAGGGTTTGCTGATATGAGTTCTCTTCCATGGAATTCACATGATGATCTTTTGTTTCATCAACCTGACCCGAAGCTGATAGCCGATTGCTATTATTGTTTGATTGCTTTCGCCTTCCGAGCAATTTCTTCTTGAGCCTTGTGTTCCAATAGTTTTTTATGTCATTATCTGTCCTTCCAGGCAATTGAGCAGCTATTATAGACCACCTAAACGATATTGTAAAAGAGGGTTTGATCAGCTTTGAACATGTGAGAAACATGGACAAAGGAAAAGGACAAGTTATTAGTTGAAAAGAAAGAGAGAGAGAGTGACTCAAACCTGCTGCCAATACTGATGTAGAGACTGCAGATGATGTTGTCTTCTTCTTCAGAGAATCCACCATGCTTGATGTTGGGTCTCAAGTAATTCAGCCATCTAAGCCTGCAACTCTTCCCACATCTCTTAAGCCCTGCAAATATTATTCTAACAAAGAGTCAAAACTAATAATCAAGATTTAAATAGTAAACCAACTACTATGATATACATATGAGATAGAGAGAGAGAGAGAGAGAGAATTGATGATGATGATGACGATTATATACCAATTTTTTGAGGAAGAGCAATCCAGTTGCCTCCAGTACCATGTTGATCAATATAGGCCTTGAGTTTTGCATCTTCTTCAGGAGACCATGGTCCCTTCTTCACATTAGCCTTGTCACAGCATGGAGCTCTACCCATCTCTTTGGGTCAATTATGTTACTTCTCTTTGAAAATCTCTCTCTCTCTCTCTCTTTCTTCAACCGTGAGCAAAATACATGGAGACACTTCCCCCCCCTCTCTCTCTCTCTCTCTCTCTCTCTCTCTCAGCTCTTGCTGAAGACAATTGGGGATCAGGGGGAAGACCCAAGTTTTATAGGTAGGAAAAGTGGGTGTTGCGATGCCTTGTGAGGACAAAAAGTCTTACGTTCTCAACCCCTCCTTTACTCTCAATTCAACTCTATTTCTTTCTAGGGTTTTTCCTAGAGGTCCTCTCTCTCTCACTCTCTCTCTCTATAACTTTTGGATTAGTTCACTTAGCCCTTTTCATGCACAATTGTTATAATAATAAGATAAAGACAGCGCCTATTGCTTAAATTTCTCATCTTCTTCATATTATATTGTACTACTTTTTCTAGTTATATTAGTAGTTTATTATAAGAATGAAATGCTACATGTAAATTCAACACAGAAACATCCATCCTCTTGGTTGTCTCCTATCTTACCTTTAAATGTTCCATTCATCAAGCTCACCCCCATTGAGCTCTAAAGGATACGGATATGATCTAAACAAAGCCACTTGTCACTTTGATGAAAACCAGATAAATAAACAATCCATCGTGTTGAGATTGGAGATTATAATCTCTAACTTTATACAGAAACAAAACCAAATAGAAAATTAAAACTTCAAAGTCAATTTTAATGATAATATAGTCCAATCCTAACAAAGGTATTGACAACAAAAATTTGTTCATGCCATGTCTCAATTTCATTTTTAGAATTTACAAACTGAACTTACCATATTATTTGTTATTTTCTCTTAAAGACATGGCCTAGATATAATGTAAGGGTGAAAATGAACCAAGTCATTTGTGAAGAGTTCATGACGGCTTTAGCTAAATCGATTTTTTATTGATTTCCAAGATGACACTATCTTCATAGAAAAAGGAAAGAAATAAAATAAACATAAGAATAAATTATAAATACAAAGCAAAAAAAAAAACCCCACATAAAATAATTATCAGGGACAAAAAGAAAAAAAAAAGAGCCAAAAATGAACATCGTAATTATTAACTAAGTGAGCCAAATATAGAATTTAATCCTATTTATGTACACATAGGCCTAACCACTAATCAAGAACTGCTAAAACTAGAACTAGCAGTGGTTCTTGTTCCGTGATTAATGGAATCAGAACCTTCTCCCATCCGTTTAGTTCTGATTCCATTTTATCTCTGATTCCAGTCTGATAAATAATAAAAAAATTAATTTACAGTGATCTGTCTAGGTTAAAGTAATTGTTTTAGTTTTGGCTTGCCATTGTTTGACATATCGGTATGACCTGTGATTTTTCACTACGAGTATTATGTGATTTACTGTAGGTAGAAATTCCTAATAGGTAGTTCAGCATTTCTATAATTTCAAGAACTTAACTTTCTACCTCTCTTCAACTTTGGATATGTTCCTACTTTTGTGGCAATAAGTTTGATTCAAAATGTCTTTCTATGCAGAAAAGTGTCAGCAGTTAGATATGCTTCTCCTGAGTGTTTGTATCATCGACTACCGCATGCAGGAAATGAAAAGATATAAAAATTTTCACATTGCAGAATTAGGTATGGGTAGTATCTGTGATCAAAATCAATGATAGATAAATTACGATCTGTTCATACATTTGGAAAATGATTTGCAATATATATATGGCGATTTTATTTTTGTGGAACTGCTTAACTAATAGTCAAGTTACTCTGGGTTTGTGCCCTTTACAGCCATGGTCATACAATCGTCTATAAACTCAATGTCGCATTCCAGTCTTTTATTTACTAAAGCACTAGATTCTCTCCCCCCCCCCCCGGGGGGCACACACACATTGACACTGTGGGCAATTTATAAATATTAATTAAGAGGGAGGGGGAGAGAGAGAGAGGAAGTTTCAGAAAAAAGGATAATTGAGACAGAAATAATGGGGAGTAGGAAGGATAGTATAGTTAATAAAAAATTTACTGAAGTCTATGAATTATTTAATATTTTTGTACACTGTCAATGTACCCTTTTACATGGCACCTTTTAAAGGTAGATGAAGAGTTTAACGATTTTGTAGTTTGAAAGAAGAGTGGAAATTCTAATTTGGCTTAATAATAATACCTTCAATTTCACTTCAAGTGTCATAGAAAATCTTTTGCTAAATTGCAAATGTCATTTTAGGAAATCAAAAAAGTATTAACTTTTTTCTCAATTTCACCGGTAGTCTCCATTAAATACTTTATTGTTGCACACATTACTTTTTTCCTATCACTTTTTTTAATTATAGCCCTAATTTCTTTCAATTCCCATTCGAATTGATTAATTAATTAGAACTATTTTTTTTCTAAAACTATGGTTGTTCAATACTTTTTTTTTGTACAGTAATCTTAAAAGACATTTAATATAGAATAGGAGGAGTATAAAATAGATAATAAATTCATACATAAATTAATTAAGAGAGGAAAAAGTGGAAATCAGCTTAATTTAAAGGGGTTTCCAGTGGGTAGCCACAGCCAGAGGGCATTGTCAGTATTGCTTTTGATAAAAGGGAGCCCCAGTTATCACAAGTTGGCTAGTAGATTAAAAAATGCAAAAGGGAAGAGAAATTTTTTAGTTAGGGAAGAAAAAAACCAAAACGAAAAGGAGTTGAGAATTCAAAGCTTTTAGAGAACAACACCACTCATTGGCCTTGGTTTTCTTACCCTAAACAATTTTAAAAATGTAGTAATTGGAGGACTAAAGAGGACCAGATCAGAAAACTGTACCCACATACATATTAACAAGAAGAAACTTGTCAAAACGCAAAAGCACTCACTCCCACATATACAAGATATTAATATCACAAAAAGATTGGACTCAGAACTTTAGGAGGCAGAAAATCATTGCTTCTTCTTGTCCTTCTCTAAGTTCAAGAATCTTTCCCAATTGAAGGAAAGTGCATTTCATCATCAAAGAAGACCCAACCTTAAAGATCTTTTTTTTTTTTCTTGAAGTAGTGCTAAAAAAATAGACTTTTGAAGGTAGAGCTGGTAATGCATTTCTTGATAAGAAGAGATAAGATTGGATTTCAACTTACTAACTACAATAGTAATGCTAAATGATTGAAGTAACCACATAAATTAATGTGAGAAGGATTGACATTCCTCTCAGTTTTATGAATTGATTATTTTGTGCATATATGCATCCAAATACTTATGAGCTATGTGTAGATTCTATATCCTTCTTGGTCCCGAACCTTTAATGTGGAATTGCAGGGGGTGTTTTGAAAATATTTAGCATAATAATCTCAACACTAGTATGTAAAAGAAAATGTGACTTTCCATTACTATTTATGACCGTGCCCCAAGAAGAACAAAAGGTGGGGAACAGAGGAGTAAAGGGACTTGAGAGAAAATTTTTCTTCTCTTGGTTCCTATAAACATGAGAGACTATTCTATCCACCCATCCATATGACCCTTTCTCAACCTTTCTACCTTTTTAGTATTTTGTTATTTCATTATAATTGTTTTTTAGTTTGTGTTACCAAAATTAGAGTTATCTATTTCACTGAATAATTGACTTAATAAGTTTTCGTGTTAAATAATAATTAAAAAATGAGTGACTAATATTACTAATATTATTAAAAGAAGAATTAAATAATAATGTTATTTTATATACTTTGGGTTTAAAAAAATTAAAATACCTAATAAAAAATTCTGATGTGTTTCCTAGTGAAATTCTGCAAACTTTGAGAATATTTTTTAAATGCAACTTGTCGTATTAATTAGATTAGGTAACTAAAATGATTCTGCAGTTTTTCCTTTGTGCTTTGGTTGAAACGCATTTGCTTTTTCTTTGTTTGCTTTTCTAATGTTCACCTCCGGTTTCCAAATATGACTTTTCCTTTGAAATTAGAATCAATTCAACATTTTTTTTTTTGGTGGTTCTAACAAGTTAGCTAGCTAAGAAATTAAGCCTTTGCCTGCTAGTTCTTAGATCACTACACATTTTGATAGGACAAGTTGACTCCATTTTGTGTTCCCCAGAAGATCAATTAGAGAGGATACAATTTTTTTCCCCCTCTTTTCTTGATTTTTGTTCCCCCTTCTTCCACCATTTTAATGCGCAATGGGGGGAGCGAGGGAGGGATTTTCCAACCACTTCGTGAACGAAAGGTTGTGCTGTTCTCTTAAAAAATAAAAGAAATAAAGTCAATTGGGTCATGGATAACGTCCGCCTGAAATCCTCCATATGTTTTGCAATACTAAGGTGGGTGAGAGAGAGAGAGAGAGAGAGAGAGAGAGAGAGAGAGAGAGAGAGAGAGAGAAGAAGAAGAAGAAGAAGAAAAAGAAGAAAAGGTCAACCGATCGTCATAAGAGTTGACAAAAGGTGGCATGAGGTGGACTTAGGTATATTATATATGCCCTACAATTATTCCTCGAAGGACAACACTAACGACGTCTTATTATCTTAACATCCCTCTTGCTGTTATCTTATCTCTCCCATGCACTTTATGTTAGACATTCTTCAAATTCGCTACAAACAGACGCAACGCGGTTGCTGAGCTCTCATTATTAAGTTTCTCCCTCTTTTTCTTCCTAACAAACCCATCACTTTTTGAGCATCCAAGAAATTGACTTCCCCCCGCCATATTAATCTATATGCATCTGTATTGCTACTGGATATCATATGATCAAGCTCATCCAAAAGTATTTTTTTTTTTTTTTGAAAATGAGAATTTTTATATAAACAGTCTATTAAAAAGAATGATGACAAGCAAGAAGCAAATATATATTAAAAATTATAAAAACTACATACTCTGATAAAACTAGACCTCACCTTTTGTTATATATGATAGGATCCATAAAAAGAATTTCATTCGCAATAGGTAACAATTCTTATTACACACATTTGAATATTTTGATTAGTTAATAAATTATCACCATTAGGAGTGTATCCAAGTCGAATCTATCCCGAGTAATCCTATATTCGAATTCAAACTCAAATTTTTTAATGATACTAAAACTAAAACTCGAACTTAATGAGTAATAATAATATGACTTGAATTCGTTTCGTTTATAATTTAATAAATTTGAAATCGACTCGAAAACTCAAGTTTATTAATTTATAAAACTTTATTGATATATTTAATTTAATTTAATTTTTATATTATAATAATATATGAATATATATAATATATATAAATATATATTATCGAATCATTCTGTGAATATAAAATCACTTAGACTTAAACTTAAATTCAATCAAAATTGAAAGTTAACTCTTTGACCGAGCGGTTCGACTTTAACTTGATTCTCACAACAGCTCTAAGCAGTTTAGCCAAGTAGTAAAATTCTCACTCTTGTACTTGTCCCATACGGATTTGAGACTTCCTAGTAATTACTTAAAATTTGATTGGTAGTGTTTGATGTTATGGCTACACAGACTCTGACCTTCATCTCTTGACCCCAGGAGAGAAAATGGAGAACATTCATCTGAAATGGTCCTCTTCTCCCATGACTACTCCGGTAATGGGGTCAGTGATGCCACGTGTGGAACGTCAACGGGTAAGTACTAATCATGACTTTGTACAAACTAAAGTCTCCCCCGCGTGTTAGGTACTTGGCTTGGCTATATGTGTAGTCACGTATTTTGACCTTCGCGTCCCAAATGAGACAACCCAACGATTATAAGTCATCTTTTTCAATTTGATGATTCTACGTTTGAGTTTGAATTATTATGTAATTAAAAAAAATATTTCGATCTTCACATGTTTTCTTTCTTTTTTTTCGCCGTCCATGATTAGTCATGCAATTTTAACATGCATTAACCATCTCAACCGCGGCTAAAAACATTTAGGGTAGGCGTGTGGGCGTATATTTTATAATATTAAGGTTTTGATTTCAATTAATAAAAGTTGTTTATAAAAATTTATTCTAAATTCACAAAAACTTTGTATAATTTTTTAATATTTTGATAAAATTACGACTCTAGCAACGGATTTATACGAAGGGCAACAGCTATAATATAAAGCGAAATATTTCAAAATGCGTGGAGGCTCTTGTTTGAATGTCCAAAGAGAGTAATAACTTAATTAAAAAATTACGGTGCATTTATTCAAAAAATTATATAAAGTCATGCATCGCACAATTAAAAAAAAAAAAAAAAACTTTAATAGTAAGTTAAGTTTAACCCCAACTTTGGGCTCATTTATTAGAAGAAGCTGAGATTAAATATCTTATTGCTTAATTACGCTTCGTTTTATCGTCATTCCTATTTTTTGACCTCACAATTATTATTAACCTAGACATATGGTTATGGCGTTGGCGAAGCCATGGAATTTTTAGAATTTAGAGACAACGTGTGCGTCGCATTTCATAACAAAAGAGCAAAAGGTCGACCCACCCCGCAGTGATTCGAAAAGATCTCTCTTCTCACCATATCGCTCTGTCTAATCACAAGTTTGAGTCGGTGGAATTGGGGTCTATAATTATCTACCAGCCCCACGAGTTTTGCCCTCTTAACATTTTTATTTTACTATCGTATTGATATTTGAATTATATTAATTAATTTAATTTAAATATTATGTAATTTATTGATAGAATTGATTCTCTCAAATTCTTTTTCTTTATTTTCAATATTTCAAGAACTCGAGATTTTTAAATAAAATGATAAATTATCTTATCATTCAATTTAAAAAAATTTGATCTTAACATTTTTTTATACGAATTAATCTCTTCTAATATAATAAAATATTGACTTTAGATACTTTTTTAAATAGTATGTTTTAGTTATATTTTCAATTTTTATACATATAACTTTTAAGAAATAGCTTTTGCGATAAGCATTATTGTACCACCTTAATCAAGCTTTTTGCTTTTTTTTTTTTGGGTTAACACTTTAATCAAGCTCTAGACATTAATATAAGAGAGACCTTTTGGGAATGAAATCAATATTATATTTATTCTATTTTTTAATAAAACAAAGGATGTAATGAATTTAAATCTAAATTTAATAGAAAAATAACAATAAAACATGATATTGTGATAAAATAAAGAAATAATAATTAAAAATTAACAAGGAATTTTCCTCTTCTTTCTCTAATTTTTTTTTTTTTTTTTTTGGTGAAATTCTTTCTCTAATTTGATTGGTATGGCATTTTTTTTAATAATAAAATCTCAATTACTACAAATCTACAACAAACTACTTTATACACAAACCCTTTTCTCATTTCTCTAATTTACTTATATATATGTGTATGAATAGATTACTAACATAGGTATGGTAAATCTTAATTTCTAATTAAATTTTAATTTTAATTAAAAAATGAGTAAAACTCTAGAAAGACCAAGAGTCGATTATGGGTATTTGAATTCATAGAACATATTGCATTTAGACCCCAAAGATGAACCTTTTTGTTTCTCCAAACACATTTCCATAACCAGAATTCTCAAAGGGGTCTTTGTGTTTGTTTAAATAAGAATGGACAAACAGCAAAATGCTCTTGTATTTGGTCCATTCAGCAACTGACTCCAATCTTTCAAAATTACATTCCACCACACCCCCCCTCCCCGGGGGGGTGTTAAAATCCCATAAGAACTCCTTCAGAAGGCACAATGACTCGAATAAAGAATTATTTTGCATTTTTCCCCAAAAGAAAAATGTCATATCCAAATCCTAATTGAGCTGATAGAAAACTCATCTCTTCATAGACAACATCCGTATTTACACTTCAAAAATAAAATAAAATAAAATTGAACTTATACTCCAAACGTTACAACTTCACCTTCAGAAAACAGACCCACCTTCAGATTACCAAGCAACATATGTATTACACCCACCAATAGTTTCTACCACTTTGCTGAGAAAACACGAGAGCTAACACAAAACCTGGTTTGGACAAGGATGCTGTTAGACCTTTGACTTATCAAGTAATAATCCCTGCTAATATCAACCAAATTACTGAATTTTCAAAGCAATCTAACTCAGTAAAGTACCAAACCAATGTAGACCAGGGTTTTTCATCATAGAATACATAATGTAATTATTTATATTTTTTATGACCACCTGCAATGTAACAATGGCACATCCTGGATCTCAGGACAAAAATATTGAGCTTTTACATATTTGAGAGCTTCACAGCATTACAATGCTCCACATATAACCCCAATGTTGTCTGCTTTCAAAATTATTATGCAGTTTCTGTTACACCTCCTTGGTCAGAAATGTCATAAATATGATCCCCCCAGGAGTAAAATTTAAGTTAAAAAAATCAAGAGGTACTTTTTAAAATTGTAAGGCCTAGAATTCCAATTTCATCTGAAACAGCAAGATATGATGAATGAACGCCTTTCAAGAAGAAGTTTAGAGTACTGTATTACTATATGTCTTATATACATCCTGCATCTAACAGCTTCCATGTCGACCGCTGCACATAAAAATAGCAGTCACCAATATCAGGAAGATTTTGTACCATCATCTTAGTTATATTCAACATAACATGATCCTGCAAAGGGAAATTGAAAACCCACATTCATATATGCCCAAGAAAATGCTAGAACGAGAGAAAGATACATATTAATGAGGAAAATAGGAAAGAGACTCACATTCTAGCAGAGATTTATTCCTCTCCTTTCCTTCCTTAAGGTATCCAACTTAAAGAGTGCATATTTGCACAAAGAAACATTTCAAGGCAGTACTCTAATATGTCATTAAATATAAACAAAGGCATAAACCAGATAAATCCGACCAATAGTCGACCTTAACTGGAAATGCCTGTTTATATCCCCTTAAAGATGGAACAATTTCAAAATAAAGCCGTTCGAGATCAGAATCATTTCACATTGATTGCTGCCGCCATACTCCTTAGCTTCTGTGAGATTTCTGAGAAGGAAGGTCTATCAGCTGGATCAGAAGACCAACAACTTTCCATCAAGGACTTCCATTCAGGATCACACCAAGTTGGAATTTGTGGACGTAAAGTGTTGTTAACAATCCCTCCTACACATGAAGAAAAGAGAATGGATGAAAAAGTCTCAACCATTTTGGGTATGAAGGGTCCCACTAAAAATAAGCTGAATATAAGGTGGTTCCCAAAAAGTTGTTCGTTTTGAAGTCTAGCTTCTGAAAATGGCTCTGTCAGTCTCTTGTTACAAGCATGCATTGTCACCCACAAACAATTATATATTCACAAATCTTCACACACAACACAGAGCCAGATTATTTTATCAAGGATGTTTCGCAACAGGACCCTAAAGCACATGTCAGGGGTCACTAAATCTGTCTTCCCATCCTGAGATTGAAAGGCATGCAGAACCATATCAAAGTTCAGAACACGGAATCACTCCCTAAGTTTCTTAACCAAAAATATTTGTGTGGAACATTTATATACACAAACTGTTCTCATTAATATGGAATTCTGCTTATATGCAGAAATAAAACAGCTTCCAATGGTCATATTTACTGCAACCAAATTATGGCCAATCCCTAAAATTGTAGCAAAATGGTAGTCTCAATCAACCACATAACATGGTTGTGGCATACCATGCTCACCAGACATAAAAACATGTAGACATTTACAACTTGCATATATCAACAGAAGAAAGTAATATGAAATGCTACCAAGCTCTTCAGCATAATTTTTTAAGCACACACACACACACACACACACACACATATATATATATATATCTTTTTCGATTGTTTTTTGAAAATCAGAGATTTTTTGTTTTATGGAGTTGGTTTGCAATTGTTATTCAATCCTTTGAAGATCATGTTCTGTTTTAAATGTAATATATCGAATTGTTTTTTCTGTATCAAAAGATTTATCAATTTTTCATGGATAAAAGCAGCTTTTATTAGATTTAAGCTTTTAGTTTTAGGAGGTTCTAGAAATGGAAAGAAGAGTTTTTCTTTGTTGGTTTTGGATTTGATTCCATTATATTCAACCTTATAAGGGGCAATAAGATTGATAAATTGAGTTCCTAGTATCACTATTTATCGAATATCAGTAACTAGGACGAAAGTTGTTTTAATCATAAATCTTTCATTTTGGATTCCTGCATCTATTTTGACAATTATTTTCATTTTGAAACTATTTACCACGGATAGTTTTTCACTAATTTTTTCATGAAATCTTTTTGGAATGAGATCTGTGTTTATGCAATTTAAGTCAGCTCCGATATCGAACAGGATGACCGTATCAATTTTAAAACTTTCAGATAATACTAGGGTGATTTTTATAAGGCATTTTCTGGAAGTGATTTCCTTTAGAACAAATAAGATTTCTTCAGAAAGGGTTTTATTGGATTTTTCGATATGTTGGATGGTCTAAGAATCTAAAGGATCCGCATCCAAATTTTCTTCGTCACTGCTGGAATCAGTAACTACATTTTTGGCTTTTATTTGAGATAATAAGATTGAAATGGTTTTAGAATCTTTCTCTTGCTTATGTTTTAATTCTTTTATTTTTTTTTTATTGTTTTTATTTCTTCTTGTAATTCTGGGATGGTCGCAGAAGATTTTTTATTGAATTTCAGAATTAGCGTTGTATTTTGGTTGGACCAGTATTTTAGGTTGATTACCGATTTTCAATTCGGGTAATCTGATTTTTAACATATTCGGGTTTGGGAGTTTTCCAAAGAAGTTTGTTTATTTCAGGATTCTGTTCCTGAAAAGCTTCTTCTTCATCCTCATCTAACTTGGATGAAAAGGTTTTATTTAGGACTATAATATCCTGATTCACAGATTGAGGAGTGTCAGAGACCACTGGATTGGATTGTCCTGAAGATGACTCGATTTTACTGAGTTGGAGTTTTATAGCTTCCAAGAATTCTTGTTTATTGGTTTTGATTTCTTGGTTCGCTTGATTCGAAATTTGATGGGATTTGAAAATGAAGTCTTTTGACTTTTAAATCTTTTCTGTTTTATTAGACTCAATGGGCTCTTGAGTCTTCTATGATTTTTCTATTTTGGAAAGTTGTTTTTCAATTGTATGTAAATGTGCATTTGTATAATTATTTTGAATGATGATATTTTTTAAATTTACAGTCATTTTCTTGGGGTTTTTTATAAGGACTAGTCTCAACGTTTTATGTACCAACAGGAATTTTGATCGTCCGAAGAGGTGGATGATCAGACTCGATGTTTTCACCATTTTTGGTTTCCCATGAAGGTTTTTTATTTCTTTTTGTGATAGGATTAACTGTTTTAAATGAATATTTAATTTTATGTTTTTTAGTATACATTTCAAACCATATAAAAAATAAAACATGTATTTTATTTTTTTACAAAACTTAAAATGTTTTTCTTGAATTTTAAAGATATTTTCTCCAAAAGTTTTAAAATACCAATTTCTTTTTTCACTGTTTTCATCAGAGAAAAAATCCTTTTCCAAATAATCTTTGTTTATTTTAAAATCATTTTGAAAATTATCTTGGGTTTTAAAAATATCATTGTTGATGAAAATATTTAGTTTTGTCAAAATTTCATTCTCATCATATGTTTTATCAAAACCATTTTCTTTTTCTAAAACGTTTAATTCGTTCTCTATCAACATTTTTTGTTATAGCTGAAGGTGTTGGAGAGGTTGGTTCTGAATCAATTTGGTTTTGTTCTTCTGTTTGAGAACGTGTATAAACCGGTTATGGGATTGTTTTTCCCAAATCTATGTTTTTAAGAGAGGTTGTTGGAATATCTGAGGTCGAATACCTCAGGGGTTTTATTGAGCTTTTATCATGAAAATTTATGATGGACGGTAATTTTGAAATTCTTCCCAGAATTTTATATATTCAGAGGATGTCGTCGATGTATTCGAAAACTTGGAAGTATAAAATGGTCTATAAAAACTTATTTTTACATTACCATCTGTATATTGTGTTATTTGTTTTATTCTGATATTTGGTTCTGGAATATCATTGTCTATTTTTGGTTAAACAGCTCCTTCCAACATCCAATCTTCTAGAAGGGTTATTTCTTCCCATCTGATAGGTTTTGGAATAACCAAATTGGATCTTGTGATACCAGTTTGGAGAAAAAGAGTTTCTCCTTTTTTATGTTGAATTTTATGATTTGAGCCGGAAACTATTGTCATGGCTTTATAATATATTTTATATATTAGAGCGACCGAAATTGATCCTTCCATCATATCATAATTATGTATTTTAACTTGTAAAATCAAGAATTTTAATATATTTTTATCATTTAAAGAAATCATAAGGTTTGGAAAACAGTCGAAGGAAGCTGGACCCTTACAAAGACTGGATTCAACAGTTCCTATTAAGGAATCTGAGAAATTATTATGTCTGGCATCTCTAAGAGTTATCAGAATAGAAGTGTTTAAACCTTCTCTAATTAATAGTCTAAGACTAATTTGGACTAATCCAATATAAACATATTTATATCCTTTGGACATGTTTTTCTAAAGATTTTTTGAAAAATAACTGTATAGTTTCAAAAAATTTTAAAAGTTGAATATCTCTTTCTTCGGTTTTAATAAAGTAATCTGTTTTAAAGAAATTTATTTTGGATATTTTGTATATTTGGTCTATACTTATTTTGGGTATCTCTCATTCATCTATTCCTTTTTTAAAATCTTCAATTGTTATTTCTTTAGTTCTTGAAAAACTTGACATAGAACTCGAAGAGCTAGTAATTCTACAGAATATAAGGTTCATCATTTTGATTCTATACTACAAATCCAAATATATACCTACGGAACACTAGGATATCCAACGGCAGTTAAATGAAATCCAGAGAATTTATTACCTGATTTTATAACCAGAGAATTTCTACAAGATAGATAAAACTACTATAACATTTTTTGTAGATGGCTTATTGGTACACATTGACAAGAATGAGGAATAAAATCCGACTAAAAACTGAAATCAAGGTTTTAAACGAGTAGCTAAAACATGAAAGGTGACGGACGCATCGTAACATTCTCTATGCATAAATTGAAAACAATAAAATCAGGCTCTGGCTTGTAGAGCTTAGAATGAAAGATTACGCCTTTTAAATGCCTAATCTTGTTCTATTTTGTGCAGGTAAAATGCCCCGCAAAATATCAGGGAAAGGCAAAGCCAAAGCCAAAAAGGAGGAATCCTCAGTAAAATCTTTCCCTTCTGCAAAACCCATAAAATCTTGGTAAGAAATTGTTATGGACGAAGAAGAGGCAGAAAAGAGGGCCCAAGCCCAAAACATAACCCCATTTAAAGCGGAAGCCCAATCAAACGACACGCTTTCTCTGATCCAAAAATGGGTCGAGTCTGTTTTAGAAAAACCGAATCTTTCGAGTCCAGAGCTATTCAAAACTTTAAAAAATACTATAAGCCTAATTCCAACCCATGAATAAGGTAAAACCTCTAAACTAGTTTCTAAAACCGAGAAAAGAGAAAATACATTTTCTATATATATATATATATATAAGATAGCTTGCCACCCAAACCCGCCAAACTAGACAATGCAAAAGAGGCCAAATTCAAATTACATGCAACTCCTACACTAACATATATGCACCTGAGCACATCCAAACTAAGCATCTAGATCATAAATATAGTATCTACAGCACTCCGTTTCAAAGCAAACAAGGTTTTATATTCTACACCAAATTCTAGAATGCAAGACTCAAAAAAAGGTAGACTGAATTAAGCCTAACAGCATGTAGCTATGACATGGTGCAGCATAGGAGAATTCCTTATTTTTATTTAGGAAGATTTGGAGAACATTTGAATGTCTTTATATATTTGATTCCAAGAAGAGATTGAAGAATGTTCAGTTTCCTTATATTTTTAGGATCTGATTTCATTTCCTTATTTGTAGGACTTGTAGCTAACATATAGGATAGGGTTAAAAATTTTGTTAGGAACTTCGATGATAAATCAAGGTTTGTTACTTTTCATTTTAAGAATGGATCATGGGTCATAATATGTCTTTTTTTCCAGAAGTTATGTTTTGTTGAAAGGATTGAGTAATGCATTTTACTCCTTCATTTACCCACTCCTGTAGAAATGATCTAAAAAATAAATGAATTACATGTTGTCATTCCTAGTCTCAACAGACACGTCACTTTAAATTTGAAAAATTTTAAATATAATGCATTTTGTTGATTGTCTGTCAAACATCATACCATTATGTATAATGTATTTCACTAAACAACAAAAGAAAATAGTTTCACTGAAGCAGAAGAATACGCAAAGAATGAAAGAATAGTTAAAGACAACCTCCAAAAAGACGGGTGAAAAACTAAACAAGTGTAATCATCCCATAGCCAAGACCCAAAGAGATGACAAAGGAACATTACATCCCACAACATTAAAATGACTTCCAAATCAGAATGATACCGCAGAAAAGAACAAACCTGGAAAACACCCCCAAGCCAAGACCAAAAGAGATGACAAATGACCAATCTCATCTTAAATCTTAATCTACTTATATTTTAAGCATGCAACAAAACAAAGGAAACTTGAGAAACATAAACCTGCCCAATATGACAGGAGAGAGATCAAAAGAGAAAAGAAGGAAGAAAAAGAACAAATAAAAGGAGACATATTTAGAAGTAGAAAATGAACGAGGTTAAGAAGTAAAAGGATGGTTAAAAACTTACGTTTCGCCAAGGTGCTCACCTAGCACGTTAGCACCTTGGCGCCCAGCTGCAATAGGCTAGCTATCACCTTGGCCACTTGAGGCGCTAGGGTGGCACTTTATGCACTTGGAGTGCTTAAACAAGTGCCCAGAGCACTTTTGATGACATTGGCTGGCATAAGTAATAATTGAGAGAAGACATTTACTTTCTTTTTTTGAATGGGCAAGGACAAATCCAAAACTTAGGTAATTTACAATATATTTCAAATTTTCATTCTTAATTATTTGAATATGATAATTCATCATACTTTCTTCAAATTTTTGTCCATGAATATTTTTTTTGGATATTTTAACTTATTTTATCCATGTAGCTTAGATTATACTTGCTCTTCGTTATTATTACTGTAATTTTTTTTTTCATGTAATCATATTGTTATATACTTTTAAATCATTTATTAAAGTTGTTCGTAATAATTTTTATTTTAGTACATCTCTTTTAAATATGATCAGTTTCAATACACATTACATGATGTGGGTGTGCCCATATATAAATATATTTATAAAAAGAGAAGAAGAAGAAGAAGAAAATGATGATGATGAGACTGAACAGGAAGAGGGGCAGAGAGAGGAAAGAAGAATAAATTGTTTTCTTTATTATGTCTAGGGTGAGATTTTTTTTTTTGCTGGGGGCGGGGGGAGGGGGAGGGGGAGATTTCATTTTTGGACAGCAATAGGAAGGAGAGTAAGAGCGTAAGAAATAGAGAGAAAACTCATCAATGTGTTAGAAATCTAACGTACGTAGTCTACTTTAGTTTTTATATAGATGTTACAATTTATTATTGCTATTTTTGTGGATTCTTATTTTGATTTCATCTTTATTGTTTGGGGCCTTACATAAATAGATATTAGGTCTATTCTGAGACATTTTTTGATTGATGAATTGATTATTGCTATTAAAATCTTCACTTTGTCTGTACTTTTATTATTTTATATCTATATGTTTCCCTTTCCCTGTCGCCTAGTGTCACCAGCCATGGGTTGCACCTTAAATTGATGAAGAAAGGTATGCTTATTATTTTTCTTAAACAATATTATGTATCAAGATCAAATCAACTATTAAAAAATATTATACATTAAAACAAATTAATAATTGATTTAATTTTGATAATATCTGACTTTTTAAATTTACATTTTAATATTTATAATAATGGATCTTCAATATAACCCCAACCCATTGTAATATTTGTTCAATGGATCATTAGGATTTCATGTTAATGTATTGCTTCCCATGTTCAATTTATTTAACTTGGTATCAGAGGTCTTTCTATTATGATCTCCCTCGTGTCAATCTTTGGTGGTTTTCTATGTCATCACTCTGATTAAGGTCTTGGTAGTTTTGGTGAAATGCAATAGTCTCTTCGTAGTGTATTACTTCTTTGAATTATGATCTCTTCGTAGCTCTTATTAGAGCCTCTCTGTCGTTGCTCTTATCAGAGTCTTGATAACCTTGGTGAAATCCACAGGCCTTTTTATGGTGTAGGATCTCTTTCAATTTTAAATGATTTTCATTATACCATATTGAGTAAAATTGAGGGAGGACATTAGAGAATATTATCTATTAAAATCAAATCAATTATTAAAAAATATTATACATTAAAATAAGTCAATAATTAATTTGATTTTGAGAATTTTTAACCCTTTTTATCTTTATGTTTCCATATTAGTAATAATAGATTTTCTATATAAACTCAATCTATTATAGTAGTTTATTCAAAAAATGAATTATTAAGATTTCATTTTATTATATTGCTTTGCATGTTCAATTTATTTAACAATATTGTGTCTGAACATCTTACTTCTTTTATTAGTTTTCTCCTTCCTATATTTCTCTTCCCTCTCAAGAGTTCTCCTCTATTATCTCTCTTCTGTCTCCCTATGACTGGTTTCTCTAATTATCCCCTTTCCTTCTCTTTCTCTTCCACTACTCATTTACATCATCTGTTGGCTCACCTTTCCACATGAAACATATGAAGTGTTTTCTGCACAATTAATATTTCTTCCCCCATCTTTTAACGATTGGATTTGAAACATATGAAGTGTTGTACATGACAATGATTGGATTTGTCCTATGAGACTTTCTAATTTGTTCCTTGCAACTTTTAACGATTTTCGAAGGAATAACTCAGTTATTGTGGAAATGGGCATTTCTGGCCATCCCATTGTGTATTTGGAGAGAGCGGAATACAAGAATTTTCTGCAATCAGACCACAAGTTTCTCTTTTGTGAGACAATTGTTTTTTATACTTCTCTATAGGCTCACGCCTCAAAAATTTATAAAAATTATAATCTAGAAGACTTGAAAAGGGATTGAAAAGCAACTGTGCATTACTTTTAATTGCACTTTCTTATTTTGTTCCTTCTTACTTCTAAGATTTTCTTATCCTTCGGAGTTTTTGTATATTCTCTCCTTCATCTAATACATTCTTCTTTTTCTATCAAACATAAATAAATAAATAAGTAAATATATATATCTTCCCCACCGTCCAATTGAATGGTAGAGTTACTCATTATCAACAATGAAATACACAGATAGAAGCAACAAACTACCGCTTTCTTAGTTACCAAAAATGTGCCAAAGTTCAATATTTTAATAATCAGAACACTTGTAGACTGCCACACACACATTAATACAATGACAAACCCTTCCTTATACTGCTGAGAAGGATGAAATAACACTTATTATTGACCTGGAACAAGTTTCCATCATATTGAAATTTAAACTTGTCCTACTACCATTAGTCACCACCTGCAATCCTCTCCTAATTAATTTTAATGAACCTTGTTCCATCACAGTATAAGGAAATTTGCGCCAGATTCACATCAACATTAAAGAAATCTGAACTAGCATTCCACTGAAAAACTATAAACAAGAAAAAGAAAAATGTTGAGGCTATCTACTCTTAGTACCCATGTCTGCTGAACAGAGCATAATAATCAGGAAGAGAGAATAAAAAATATAATAGCATAGATCTTTACATTAATGCATTATGACCTTGCAAAATTAGCATACAAACATGTAACTGCTAGAGCAGACCTTTGTGAACATTATACGCTACTGATGCATGTAGGGAAAAAAAAAAAGGTCCTCAGAGAGTGATCTTATTTGTGGACATTGTAAAAATTAAGGAACATCAGGTTGCCTGATGGGTACGTGCGATTTAATGATCGAGAAGAATACATAAACCTTCAGTTCAAAATTTACCTCAAACATCCTTTGACAAGAATGCATCTGGAAATTATAATATCTATGCAATTAAACATGAATGTCCCTTCCCAAATAATTGCATAAGTGGGATCCCCCCCACCACCACCACAAAAAACAAAAACAAAATACGTATGAAAATCATCACATATTAAGACAAGAAGAATGATGCATTGATGAAAGTCAAATCCAGATGAGAGAATATGAACATAAATAATTCAATTCTCCTTCTAGGCTTGTACATTAGTAATAGCGAATATAGATGGAACACACGTCGCTGAAAGAAGAATGAAAAATGAAAAACAATTAGAGGCAAGAGTGGTGCTCCTACCTATAATTGAAGCACAATGCATATTTGCATAGGGTTCATCACCTGTGAGCAATTCCCACATCACAATCCCAAAAGAATAAACATCAATCTACAACACAGAAAATAAAAGTATTTCAGAATAAAGAAAACTTGATAAAGGACTTAAAACACAGAAAAGAACAAAATACTGAAATCACTGGAAAGGCAGTAAATTCTATAAGCACCACTTCTGTCAATTTACCTTTTCTGTCACCATATGACTCTTCCCACTAAGAAGTTCAGGCGCCATCCAAGGTAATGTTCCACGAACACCACCAGATACTAATGTGTGTTGTTTTACCTTTGACAAGCCAAGATCACCAATCTAGTAGATATTCACACAGTTAGCCACCAAGGTCCCACCCCATACAAGATGTAGGACACCACAAGCATGCTAAGTTTCGTAAAATTGGTAACACTGGCCATGACAAGAACAGTACCAGAAAATTCTACCACATGCTAAATATCTAGTTGAGGGTGATGTTATTTAAGAATATTATAGAACTAGCAACTTACACAGGCTGGGAAATGACTAATTCATCAATTTGATTAATTGAAATTTGCAGAGCTTATGGAGTTTAGAATACCTTACACACAGGTCGATGTGGATCTCTCATATTTACAAGCAAATTTTCACATTTTAGATCAAAATGCACAATGTTCTTCCCATGCAAATACTCCATTCCAAATGCAGCATCCATAGCTATAATCAGTCTCTTGCGACGATCAATTGTCCTGGTTAGTTATCACAAAATTGCCAGACAGACGAAAGTCATTAAACATTACTTTAGTTTGGCCAAAAAAAAAACCAATAATCATGGTCTTGTTGATTTTACAATCTCTGTTTTTTCCGTTCGGTAATGTCTCTGAAAGAGCACTTGGCTACCTCCCATATTTTAGTGGTCAAAAATTATTTTTAGGGGGATAAAGTGAAGTTGCAAAGCAAATGGCCCCCATTGAAAGAATAAGCACTTTGAGATATAGCATACAGCCAGTAACAGAAAAATCTTTCCAGATGCACAAAATCACTTCAAAACTGTCGAATGCATACCTGTCTTTTTTATGCAGAAACTGTTTCAAGGATCCATTTACCATAAATTCAGTCACGGTTGCCAGAGATCCATCAGGACCATCACGAACTACGCCATAGAAAGAAACAACATTGGGGTGATGCAACGAACTCAATATCAGGGCTTCCTTCCAGAAATCAGCAATCTTAGGCAATAAATAAAAAGGAAGCAATCAATGGAAAATCAAACTAACCATGCCAATACAATTACAAAAGAAACTCAAATATCAAATGAACAATATCAATGAGAGAGCTTGCAAGAAGAAAATTGAGCGACAGAATTTTATGGAGAATCAAAGAACACTAAGAGAGTACAAACTCCAACAGACATGGTTTCAGAGTGCAAGAGATAGAACTGATCTAAATAATACAGACTGATGAGTAGCCAAAAGACAACTTCCAGCTCTAATGTCCATTCATAAGCCTGTTATCCCCATTTCAATCCCATCATTCTCAAATTTATTCTATCTGTTCTTCTTCCATTGCAATGAATGTTACCATCAAGTCTGGTCCTTTATTGCCAATGCCTTTATATCAAAAACAAAGTGTGACAACATTTACATAAGACATTCGAAGTATTAGAATTTCAAAACATGTCATGCATTCAAACAACAGTAAAAGTTATACCACTTCTTATGATTGACTGAACTATATAATCCAAGGAAGAACACTTCTAGGTTCAAATGTTCTTACATATTCTTATTATCATATTATTTTACTCCCACTAAACATATTTTAGATACATATCAAAATGCTACTTTTTTCAAGAAACTTATTTTTAACTCTCGATTTACCTTTCCTTTGTGAAAGAATCCTTCAAAGACATACAAACAATGGGCAACATGGTTATTCACCAGAGTGGGGACACTGTAGGGCCCCAAAAAAATAAAATAAAATAACATTTTTGGACCTTTTTTAGGAAGAAGGAAGTGACAATAAGAATCTTTCAGATTCTCACCGCCCTTATAAATCTTGTGGAATGTACCTCACACATGTATAAACTACTCCAATATTTTTCACAGCTCGGAACCATAAAATAGTACTCACAAAATCCATGGAAAGATCTCTCTGTGGGCAACACCAACCATTTCTCATATTTCTTGATAAAAAGGCACAGATTTGGAAGTCGCACAAGGTTTGCCTAGATGTGGTCACAATTATAGCTGAACCGTGGTCAAGTTTGTGATTCAGGAACCGAAATCGGAACTGTATTTAAAGGCTGGGTCAATCTGCCGAGAACGGTCGATTCAAACTGTCAAGAGCCATCAGTTTGAACTATCGAGAACAATTAGTTCAAACCAAAACTTATTCTAAAATATTTTTTTTAATTTGCTGGTTGTAAAATAAGTAAATTAAAAATAGAAAATATTAAAAATTATTATTATTAGTTTGAAAGCAGACGTAGAAAATTTTCTATTTTAGTCAATGAAAAATCAATATAATCATTAAAATTCAATTATAAAAATGTATATAATTTTTATATTAGAAAAACTAATTTAAATAAATTATTTTATAAATTTAATGGGGGCAATAAATATTTATCCCTCATGGACAGTGGCAAAGTGGGTTTCAAATGTTCTCTATTGAATTGATTAAAGGATTTAATAACCTTCCAATTAAATTCATATCGTCATTAATCAGCCACATTTTTTGTATTCTTTTTTTTTTCAAAAAAGATCAATATATATTTTTATTTTTTATTTTTTTAATTTTTATAGTTTCGGTTCTAAAATCGGAACTTAAACCAGTTGGAATCCGAATCAAAATTGGAACTGTTTGAACTGAAACCAACCGCTCTAAAATCAAAACCAAAACCACCCCTTTAACATTCAATTCTGGTTCCTCTAGATCAAAAACCGAAAACCGTTGATTTGAAACTATAACCAGCGATACCGGAACCACAGTCACATCTCGGTTTGCCCATAAAGGCACTAAAATAAGAAAGCTAACTCCTATACTAAAGGTGATTCATCAAAAAAAAAAAAAAAAAAAAAAAACACAAAACACAAAACAAAACAAAACTACTTCTAGATTAAAGGCATAGCAATATTAGATGTTTGCAACATCACTTTTTTCCCCAAACTAATGTGCAAAGTTTTACAAATCCTTTGACAACTCAAACTCCATCCCAGCATATAGAACTTTTAGAGAACTATCAATAATTAATGCCCTTTAATCATTTACGATGTCAAACACGAGATCATACATGGGATGATAATTTCAAAGAAAGAAGTATTCTATCCTTTCTAGAAGAGATAAAAGTTTGCCAAATAGCCCCCAAACACTAGTCCCAATTATAAAAAATAAAAATGCACTAAGGATTCCGAGACTACCAAACGTTCTCTTTCAGATGGCCTCCCAGCAAAGCAGCTGGCCTTGATTCTCTTTATAGCCACATCAGAACCTTTCCATTTTCCATGATAGACAGCCCCATAAGTACCAGACCCCAATTCTCGAACCTCTTCAAGATCAGAATTCTTTATTGTCTAGACAAGCATAGAAAATCCCATTCAGATAAATGCATAGTCATGAACTTAAAACAAATTAAATAAACAAATATTTTTATTAAAAATTAAATACAAAAAGAATCTAGCATATTGCTTCCAGTTATATGTGCAACTGTTTATGAATAATTGCACTTTTTAGACCTAAATGTGACCCTAATGGATCTTGCACTAGACTCTTCAAATAAAACATTTCCCTCATAATCAATGTTAGCAGGGCATTTTAAGCATCAATATACAATTCCAAACTAAGCACTAACCAGTGTCATACGAAAATACTCACGCTAAGAAAGTCAAATACCAAGGGGAAAATTAATCCAGTTTGTTCTTTGAGTTAAAAAACTGAAATTCAAAGCGTAGTTGACCACTAAGATTTAACCCTTTTGGAGTTCACGAGAATTTCATTATGTACACTGATCAAAGGAGGGAAAAAATTATTTTGGCCAGGACAAAAGGGTTTCACACCTTTTATGCTTTCATATCATTTCCCAGATAGGAATAAAACTCATCTCTGTTAGTTCTGGAATTTTTTTTTTTTTTCAATTGCTTTAGTTGGGTGGTTTATGGTTTGAGCAGGAAATGATCTGGGGACAGATCGTAAAGCCTGGGGCTGACACCTACTAAGACTTCCAATAGCATAAGTCACATTACATTAATTCATAAAGACCAATAGGCAGTTCCATTTTCTTCTCAACTTTTGTGAGAGATACAAGATTATGCCATCCCAGACCTCTAACATATAAGGCGTCGACCAATGCCAGATCAGTAATATTCTCATAACCTCTAGACTGTCTTCTTCTTTGTTTATCTTGATCACATCTGTTATTCTTTTTCCTTTCATCAAAGTCCCTCACCCAGAAAGAAAGTGAAAAATGCAACTGCTGCATTACTCCACAGCACATCCATAAATCTGGTTTGGAAGGGTTTGCATGGTGAAGAGGAGATTCTAAAGTTTGCTCCCTCTAGACATTGGTCACAATAAGAATCTTCTTTGAATGCTTTATAATCTTTTGGCCACCAAGGCATGGATGGAAAATAGTGACAAAATATAGGGAGAGATTGGAAAAGGTGTCCTTGGAGAGATACCCCTACCCTACCAACCTTTCCTCAAACTTCTCTACAACCCTATCCCAAATAGCCTTCTGCTGTTTAGCTCCGGGAGAAAGTCCCAGATAAGATATCAGCAGGCTCCCCACTCCACAACCTGAAATAGAAGCCAGCTAACACCATTATCCACTCCATTAACTAGGATAATCTCATTTTTTTGCGAGATTCACCATCACGCCAAAAGCCATCTCAAATCAACAGGATACATTAAGAAGCCTCTGGCAAGGGCCACTTCGTAATCTGCTCACTCCAAATTTACCCGAAATTGAATAGAAAGTAAAAGGAAAAGGTAAACTCTTCAAAGCCATTCAATTGTAACTATATTACTGAAATAAATCAAAGTTGTTCATGAATCTACATGGATATCGTTCAAGTAGGTACCAAGGTGCTTCTAGTGTATGTATATTTGTTAACGGTTGCAGCGGCATAGGAATATCGGTGGAATTTGAGGTAATTGTTGAAAGATACTCGGTGTTGTAGGATATTTTTGACATTGATACATATATTACATAAGCACCATAGGTTGGAAACTCACTTGAATTTTGTTTGATCAAATGACACTTGATTGAGAGACATCATAATTAAAATGTTAATATCATAAATCCAAAAATAAGTTTAGTTTGAGATGGTAATTTACAAGACGAGAGTTAAAACGAATGCTCTGAATTCATGGTCTTTTCTAGAGATCCTGTATGGCTTCCTTGATTCTATAACTTCGTCAAAAGTTTCAATTTTCAAGTAGTCTGTAAAGGCTTAATCCAAGATCAGTGCCTGGCAACGTGAGAATTAAGAGCCTCTAGCATTCTAAAATAATATTTAATCTGGACATAATTTTGATGAAGCAACTGGTGCAAGACTTTGTTCCAAATGGAGAATACATAAGCAGAAAAAAGCATTTTTACAGAACAGATGACTAGCACCCAAAGAAACTTTCTTGATAATTACTTTTCTGCTTCCTATAATTAAATTATAGAGGAAAATAACCTCAAGTTCCATCCAAAGGGAAAATGGCCTAGAGTGGACTGTGACTAATTTGTAACCTCTTCAAAATGCATGAGCAGCTGGGTGCAAAACGGGCACCCTAAGGGCTTGCACTTTGATGAATGATCCAAATGTATTTCAACTATTTTTTACATTATCAAATCTTAAAGATTCCCACTGATTGTGAAAATTCAACAGTGCCTAACTGTAACATCTAGCATACATTGTACAAAATCAGAGTTTCAAAAAGACAACATGCAAAGTGTAACCAGATGCAAATGAAAAAAAAAAATGCACCCCTTCTGTAATCAGTTAAACATGACAGTGAAAACTTCAGGACCCCAAATTAAATTAACACATGGCAATAAACAAGGAATTGAACCCAAAAAAAAGGTGCTAATGAAAGAGACACTAAGAACCTGTAAGCCCCTTGCAATGGCTTCTGCCTCAGCTGTTGTAGGCTCAATCTTGGAACTGCTTACACTTTCATTATCTGAATCCACCTCCACATCGCCATTAGCATTCTTCTACAAAACAGCTAGTAAGGAAAAGAAAAAAAAAGGACAAGCATTCAGGAGAACCAAGTGACTAGCAAATTCTACTCATTTACCGATGACTCTGCTTTATTTGAAGTAGCCTCCTTTCTGGTTGTGTCATCCAAAGGAACAACACCAGCACTTGATTCAGTATCAGCTTTAACCTCTTCAACATCTTCTAGAGCTGCTTTCTTGACAGAAGCTATCAACTCAGGCAAAATGGTCAACTGTTTGGCCAAAGGATTTGCATGTTCAAGAGAAGCATCAGCAAGAGCTGTACTAAATTTTTTAGCATCATCACACTCATCAATATGTTTCAAGCTGTTCATTGTAACAGGCTCTGAAAGATTTTGAGTATTATTGCTTTCAATATTATTTGGATGTTCAATGCCTTCTCCCTCTCCAATATTACTTTTTACTCCTACTACCTCTGCTTCAGTCACACAAGTATGCTCTCCTGAATCAGGCTGTTGGGTAGGCTCCACAGGTTTTGCAATTTTTAACATGTCAGGTGTGGACTGAGCTGGTATATAACTAGAACCATAAGCAAATTCGGGAACAAGGGGTACATCAACCAACATTTTCTGGGAGGAATCAACCCAAGAACCTCGATGTTCGACTCCAACAGTCAACATTGGACTGTTCTCTTGAGGATTCCGGAGAAATGCCTGACTAATTGTCCCATTTGCTTGCTGACTGGATGCTTCATAAGGAGCACGAGGGATTGGATTCTGAACATTTCTCCACGATGCATAAGCAGATGCTTGTCCAAGAGGGTTGTGATACAGATTATCTGCGCTATAGGCATATGGCAAATTTCCAGGCCTGATTCCTTGCTCTTCGGGAGCAGGAACATGGACTTGAGGTCCTATAGTAGAAGCTTGGTCATGAAACATTTCGATCCCAGTCTCCGGTCCAGCTCGGATATGCCTTGGTTCCTCATGAGATATATAGTGACGCCCATCAGACAAGTTACCGTGCCCAATAGGATAATTTATAGCACTGCCATCTACAATGTAATGATCATTTATGCGACTAGCCGTAGACATATGAGCTCTTGGTTCTTCAATCCTTGTGGTCAACTGACAGTGTAGGGCCCGCCCTCTCTCATGATTGTGACTCTCATTGTAGAAAGCTCGCAGATCACTCTGATCTATGGAGTACATACTAGGATGCAACTTAGGATCAGAATTCATTACAAAAGTCTCTTTACTTGGAAGGCATTCCACACATGCATTAGGAAGCTGATGAAATCCATTCCCTATGTTATGTTGCCCCACATGAGGTTGTTCCCCATGCTTCCGGTGGTAATCAGGATTAAAACCTTGATTTCTTGGGAAACTCATCCTGCAGTGCTCACAGATGCTGCTCGCTTCGAACATATTGGGACCATGGAGTATATTTCCAGGAAATCCTGCATTATCACCGGTCACAGCTCCTGTATGCAGCCACATTATATTGTCACCATATTGGTGCTGAGGATCAAATGGTGGCTGATGATTAAATTGTTGTCGACCATATTCTTCAGGCATTCTATCCATACACTTATCTGTTGGTTCTCCAAATGGCATGCGATAACGAGAAGATGACGGAGAAGATGGAAATTCTACCATTGGCCTGGCCTCATGGTGCCCATGAAGCCTAGGAGAATAGTAAGGGCTCCATGGAGCCTCTACCTCATTATACTTTTGAGGTTGCCCTGAACCCATATGAGGAATCGTAAGGTGACGCAAATTGACCTGTGACATTGGCAGTTCATAGTTCCTCGCATTGTGAGGTCCAGCATCAACACTGATTATAGGGTTAAAGAACTGCTCGGCTACATGGACATCATCAACTGGACTCATTATGGGAGATTCAACCACTAGCTGTTTTCTATATTCTGGGTACTCATTAAGACTGTTCAATGCATCCACATATCTCCTCTCAGTATCCCTTTCATCTGTGTCAAAAGGCGAAGGAGAATCCTGCTCAGGATGCGAAAACAGAAAAATCCTCAATCTTGCAAATCCATCTCCAGAACCCAACTTATCATACTCTTCCATCATATTAATCACATCATCATCATTCACAACCGAAACAAGAGCATCAAGATCCTCATCTGGTTGCTGATACTTCAACAATGCTGCCCCTTCAAAAAGCTCCCTCATCTTTCCCATCAGTTCCTCATAACTAATATCACGTGGCACACTCACAATCCGGGTTTCTCCCCCAACATAACGGAGTTTCCCGTCTTGTGGTCGAGGTAATATGCTGCCAGAAAAACTGCACAAAAATTTCACACGTGGTTTCTCTTCATCAGAACCTGGAATAGAGGACTGGGCTGCCAACGGGCTGTCCATCCCAAACACAGCCTGATACCGCTCTTGCTCAATTGGGCTTTCACTCTCTCTTAAACACTCGATTCCCTTATAACACATGGAGTATAAAACTCACACCCTGTAACTTACAAGCTCAACCAATTCATCCCGCAAAACCAGACTCAATCTTTGAAGGCAAGCACACAGATTCTTCATTGAAATTCCAAGCATGGAGAAAAAAAATCTCCTTTTAAACCAACAACCAAAATTAGAATCAGAAAAAATCCCCAATAACGACTCAATTCATATATGACTCTCACCGGCCCAACCAATTCAGAACTCAGTCCTTGAAGCTTAAAATTCAAAACGCATTCATTCTATATAACAAATTCCAGATACATGGCCATAAATAACACCATTTACAACCCTCAAGCATAATCAGTACTTGACCAAAAAAAAAAAAATATATATATATATATATATATATCCCAATTCGAATTATCCATTATAATCAAAAAAATTCACGATCGAAACAACAAAATTCATCAGAAGAAACAAGTAATTTTGCAATTATTATTAAAAAAAAAATCAATATGGGTACCTGAGAATCTTCTTAACTGAGACAAAATCAGAGAGTCTGGGAGTATAGAAACCCTAGAATAGAATAAACCTCCTCCTTGAGGAATCTGGGAAGAAGCTCTAGCGAATATTCTAATCAGTGAATGCGTAATAGGAACGTCTTGTATTTAGGTTTCTATTAGGCTGATTGATGATGTCTGACGAAGAGAGATGGAGAGAATGAGTGTTTGTGTGAAGAAGAGAGAGAAAGCGAGAGTTGCGACGCTTAGAGAGAGAGGGAGACAGAGAAACGTAAGACACAAAAGATGAGGAATGGCGGAGGAACGCCATTGAGAGGGAGAGAGAGAGGGGGAGAGAGAGACAGAGAATGGGAGATGACGCGCGTGGGGGTGGCGCCAGGTAGTCCCACACGTGGCGCTTACTCCTTTCTATAGCGAGAGCATCTGTTTATCCCCACATACCTCGCACTTTCCCCAAGCGCGGCATAAGCACTCGCCACTACATCTCCCAATGGAGAGGAAAATGAGCTGGCTCTGCAGGTCAGCCATATTGTCCATTTCACACGCGGCGACACCCCATTGGCAGTTGCGACAAGTCGTTGAAGCGCGTGGGAGGAGCATATGCTGTTTCGATTCCATATAGGTTCGAACTCCGGTCCGGAGCCCAACCATCTTGGCTCGTGAAAAACCAGGTGCTCCACCGTGACACAACCACAACCCTGACGAATGGGAATCTTCCACGTGGAGGGAACCCCGCCCCCACCTTAATACATTATGGTTGTTTTGTCGAATAGGACCTTCCTTCCGCCGAGTACTACTTTAACCGCCTGCAAAAAATCCTATTTTTAGATTGCATTTATTGAAGGGGATGGGTTGCCTTGTAACACCCGGGGTTCCTTCCTGTTTTTGTTTTGGGGCTGATCTGGAAATAATACCGACTTATTTTATTATATTTACCGAGGTTTTATTAAAACGAAAGTTTTTATTTAAAAAACAATTAAATTTTTATAAGAAAAAATATATTTATTATTATATTAATATATTTTTTTTACATACAAAAGTTTACATAATTTCAAATAATTCTCACTTTGATTTATACGGCCTTCAACTTTTTCAAATGAACAGTAATTACTCGCATAAAATAATTTAAAAGCTTTGTGAAGTGATTTTAATTCTGATTTGTAAACTTTGAATTTGAGGTCCACTCGGGTTTTTCCCTGTTCTGAAAGTTGGGCATGTATAAAGCGGCGATCCAGAAATTTCTCTCAGGCACCAATAATTCGGTTAGCTCAAATTTCCTTCTCACTTCAAATAGAAAAAAAAAAAAAAAAATTCCAGTAAGTATTTTTTTTTAATAATTTTTGTCATATAATTGAAAGCGATGTATAACGAATCCTTGTCAAATAGTATTATTATCATAGAAGCAAACATAATTTAAAGATTAATATATCTAATAATTTTTTAATAAAATAATAAGTTCAATATTAATAACAACTCTGTATTTTTAACGATTATACAAATCAAATTATTCATCGCATAATTTTAATTTTTAAAAAAATAAAAATAAAGTTTACAACTTTATCATAGAAATGCATTTTTTTATGTGATATGATTAAATATAAGAGAGTCGTTTTGGTTGTATTTGATAAGAAGAAATTGATTTGATTCATTGCATTTTATTCATATGATTTTCTGGTTTGCAGAACTTAGCAATCAAACTACGGCTTCACAAAGTCCCTGAGCGATAGATGCTCCCACTTTAACCCTCTCTTTCCCAATTCAATTCTATTTAATTGAATTTGCTTTGTAAAGTTAAAATGTATTGGTGATTTTTCTAAAAAGTTAGTTGATATTAAGAAAACATATCGTGGATATAACGCTATAATATCTGTAATTTAGTTTTGATTTTATAATTTTTTTTCAAATAATTAATTCGATTCAATTAATAAACGGACTCTGTACTTGTTTTTTATTTTTAAAATTTAAATTTAAATTTTAAATTTTTTACTATTAAAACATAGTTAGATTGTTTTTACCGATACTAATCACATCCGTAGAAACAACTTACCCCGCAATGAATTTTACAAGGCATCATTTTCGACTTGCTTGGTTACATGCACCAAAGGAGATGTGTTTAATAGTATTGAAGGTAAGAAAATAATAAAACACTTGTAAAAATGGAAACATGTTAATAACAATTGTAGAAAATTTCTGCTACCGTCTTCCTATTATTTTTATGTTTGTAAATTTACAAGAACATGGTCTTTTATTCCGATGCTTTTATGTTTATATCAGAAGCCATGCACCTGCGTCAGCATTATGCAAATACCAAAGGAAAGAAATTCCAATCGTTTGAAATCATTTTTTTTTATTAATTTTCCCCTAAAAAATAATAGAAAGCTGTTAGAAGAGAGAGAACGTTGTAATCAACAATAATATTACTCTTTAAAATAGAGCAAAAGCGAGGAAGATGAAAAAATAAATAAACAAAAAAAAGCCCAATTGAATCCGGGGTTTTAGGCTTATTTATAGGGGGTGATAAAGAAAAAATTAATCTGGGGTTTGACCGGGGCCCGACCCTGAAAAAAGGTCGGGTTAAGGTCCAAAGTTCTCGAACTATCTTAGGGGTCAAGTTAGACCTTTAAAAGAGATTCTGAAATTTGTGTACGAGGCTAAAAATTTAGATCAAGTCAATGTAAATTTTAAAAAAATGTTAAAATACAAATTAAGAATTAATCCCAAAAAAATAAATAAATAAATACAAACTAAGAAGAGAGAGGAGTATGGGAAACCCAAATGCCCCTCGGTTTTGAAGTTCCATTAGTCCCGGCCCGGCCCAACATATCTCAACTCCGATTTCTGGATCTCTTTCGTCTCCTCTGAGCCTAGTGGCTAAAACAAAGGCTCCTTGCTCATCACTTCAGTCTTCAACCAGTTACCTCTCTCTCTCAAAAGAGATGGGTCAAGGTGCATCCGGAGGTCTGAACCGGGGGAACCTCCCCGGCGACAGAAAGCAAGACGGCGATAAGAAAGACAAGAAGTACGAACCAGCGGCGCCGCCGGCTCGAGTCGGCCGGAAGCAGCGGAAGCAGAAGGGTCCAGAAGCAGCAGCACGGCTGCCCACAGTTACCCCATTGAGCAAGTGCAAACTGAGACTCCTAAAACTGGAAAGAATCAAAGATTACTTGTTGATGGAAGAAGAGTTCGTGTCGAATCAGGAAAGATTGAAGCCCCAAGAGGAGAAAACTGAAGAGGAAAAGTCCAAGGTAGATGATCTGCGTGGGTCGCCCATGAGTGTTGGGAATTTGGAGGAGTTGATCGATGAGAATCATGCCATTGTTTCGTCCTCGGTTGGGCCCGAGTACTATGTTGGCATTTTGTCTTTTGTGGATAAGGATCAATTGGAACCTGGGTGTGCTATTCTGATGCATAATAAGGTTTGATTTTGCTTTTTAATTGGTTTTTTTTTTTTTTTTTTTTGAGATTTAAAGACTAGGCCTTTAGTTTTAGTTTTGAATTTGTGTGGAGTGTGGGAATTTTTTCTTGATTTTATTTCTGGGTTATTATTTCTTTAATTATTTTTTACTTAAACTAGGTTTGGTCTTGTTTGTTAATGATTATAGTTTCTTGAGAATCATGATTTTCTTGTTTCTTTCATACTTGAGGTTACCAACTGATTGGAGCTGTTTAGGAGATTTCGTTAGTGGCGGGGGATGATGGGCTTTATTAGTTTTCCTATACCTGAATCCCCATCTTTCTTTTGAGTCCGTGGAGCTGCGTTCAGGTTAACTTGTCTTTAAGGAACAACGTGAATTTGGGTTTGATTTGGACGTGTCGTTTTTAGGTGTTGTAGATAATTGGGAAAGTGATAGCCTAACAAAGGAGCTTCGCTTTGGTGGATATAAGTTGGTGGTGATGACACATATGATATCTTGCATAACACAGGCAGTAGCCAAGTTACTACGACAGTCATCTCCTCCATGTTTGTCACAAGTTTGAAATCCTTTAGGGGAGTGGCGCATGAACCATGCACCTTCTGGGCTGATGTTGGACCAACTAGCATTTTGGCGAGCTGTGATGACAAGCTTGCCCAATGGGTACTGAAACTGGGCTTTCGAGGGGCTGTGGGGGCCTTTACGGTAATGCCACCTTGCTATCCCCTGCACCATTTTATTCAACACAATAGAGGGGAAAAAATACATGTATGATATAATATAAACTTAGTGTAGCCAAAAATATAAATGAAAAGGCCAAGGACTTTGAGGTAACCTGCGCATGATGGTGGATCATGTTTGATGGATTGTTTGTGAAAAAACACAAAGTTTGTTGGAAAAAAGCTATCCTGCATCCTAGTCTTCAGCGTGAATGTGTTAAATGGGTTCCTTTTATGCTGGTGAGGTAGATTGATTTTAAAAGGAACGTGGTACTTCTGCTTTACTTCTGATTATAAGAATTTAGAGCTGAATTCACTGTCAGCTCAGATTTAAAAGCATGGAGTGGGGGGATGTTGGACCCTGGCCCTTTATACATAGGTTGCAAAAATGGAGGTTGAAGAGAGTTCTTTTTATTTTTTAGTTTTCTTCATTAATTTTGAAGTAGAGCATAAGTGAAGTTTTATTGGCCACAGTTTCACTAGAAACATTGACACGCCTAACAATTCATTTCCTTTTCATGGGCATCCAATATAAGTTTTGTAGTATAATTTCATCTTGAAATTTGTGCATTAAGTCTGTGTTATTATACTATCTTTTCAAGCTTTGTTCACCATCATAAAATTCTAGTGTAAGTAAAGCAATCACCAAGATTCTCAAATGTCAAAATTCTCTGACTGAAAACAAAAAGGAAAAAGGAAAAAAGTTTACAGGATAAATTAAATGACCTAGTGCATTCTCTCTTCCATACATTCTTTGTTTATGTTGTGGACCATTAACCCATTTTTGTTGATTTTGTTGTTGCGGATTGCTGCAGGTTCTCTCTGTTGTTGGGATCCTTCAAGATGAGGTTGATCCAATGGTCTCTGTGATGAAGGTTGAGAAGGCCCCACTGGAGTCCTATGCTGACATTGGTGGATTAGATTCCCAAATACAAGAAATCAAAGAAGCAGTGGAGCTTCCTCTTACTCATCCTGAATTGTATGAAGACATTGGGATTAAACCTCCCAAAGGAGTTATACTCTATGGAGAACCAGGGACAGGCAAAACTTTACTTGCAAAGGTGCATATCTAACTATGGATTTATTTTCCTGGCTTGTCAGAATGTTTTGTGGTATGGATTTGTTTCCTTGTTATTTGCTTTGTTTTGTCTGTCCTGATTGTTTCAAGCCATAGCTGTTTAGAGTGCGGTTCATCCTCAGGACTCGGGAGGGTCCGGAAGATCTTCAATTGATCTCAGATGAATTTTCCTATATAACACTTTTGGCAGTTGCATAGTCACCACAGTAGGAAAGAATCACGTAGTAAAGCATATCAATATATTTGCTCCGGTAGTTGTCTAGTCTTTGTTGGTTGCTGCAGAGTCTTTTTTATTTCCCCTTTTCTTTTAACTTGCTTAAATTTTTGACATGCCATGGAAAGTCCTTTTTCATTTTACCATTACAAAGTAACTGCAGTGTTTTCACCCTTTCTTCTGTTTGTGTGTAAGACAACTCCAGACACGTGCTTTTCAGTAAGGTCAAAAAGGCCTTTCAGGTTATTCATGCCTTGAGTTAATATGTAAGCAGACTTTTCATTTCTTGTCAGCCGACTTTTTCATCAAGCATTATTTTTATAGGGCTTTTTCTATTTCAGGAAGTGGTGAAATGCAAACAAAGGGGATGCCACCTCTTGGCTTCCTACTGTAGACCTAGATAATAGTTTTTGTCATCACTAGGCGTCAAATATTCATAATTGTTTTTCAAAATGGTATTTTACAAATTTTCAAGTTTGAGTTTAGATCGATGATGAAGGTAGGCTATAATGTTCCTTTGAATTTATGTTAAGATAATAGTATGATGAAAAATAGGAAGGAGAGTAGATGACAGTAGGCACCATATGCTAATGCTAGGATTACCTGTTTCTATGTTCTTCTTTTCCATTGAAAAAATTCTCTCACGTCTGGTTATTCCTATATCTCCTTTTTAATATATATAAGTAATAAATGTAGGATGTTATTGCTAATATTTCTTGTTTATAAGAAAGATCCTACCCGTATTTGAGGTATATATAATTTTTGGTCACGATGTGTTGTGCTCTTATAAGTACTTTTATGCTTGTGCAGGTACTTAATGTCACCTTTTACTAATAAAAGCATCAATTAAATTTAACTAATTAGCTTGGTCAAATAAATAACAACTCTAAGTGTTCTTTATGTGGGATTTAGACTAAATTATTTTACTAGAAAAAAATGCTAGAAAGATACGTTTGGAATGAAGTTTGCTGGCAAATTGGGGAAAAGCTATGGACATGTTGTATTGGTTTTATATGTAATATGGACTTATGATTGTGTATGAATTACATGTATGTTAGTATGTTAATCCATCAGCACACATAAGTTTTATGTTTTGTGTCTATGAATACGTGGAGAAATTATATAGTTGAAAATGGTGCCAGACTTCGCTGCCTGTTATCAGTCCTTATCTCTTAAATCAGAAAATGATGGCGTTTGTGCCTTTTTTTTCCTCTATCAGGCAGTCGCAAATTCAACATCAGCAACCTTCTTGCGTGTGGTTGGAAGTGAGTTGATTCAAAAATATCTGGGAGATGGCCCGAAGTTAGTCAGGGAACTTTTTAGAGTGGCAGATGATCTTTCACCTTCTATTGTCTTCATTGATGAAATCGATGC